>CAUYRT010034554.1:0-15748 GCA_963574885.1 Lepilemur ruficaudatus | reverse complement strand
AAAAAGGTTGGGGACCACTGGCTAAAGGGGTAATGGAAGCTCTGGAAACCAAGCCCCAAAGGCTGAATAGGGAGTTTTCCAGATGAAGGGAGATGGGGGAAGAAGGAGAAGGAAGGGGAACAGTGACCACATCATATATTCCAAACTGCTAGTGAACACAGAGCCCATCGTCCCCACCAAGAGCAGCTGTACATCAGCCCCAGAAGGCACAGAAGTGCATTGCACTAGAAATTTCCCTCCAATCAGCCCTCTCCTGCGAACAGTGAGTTCCTCACACAAAGTCAGTTTCATCTGAGCCCTGCAGGTTGGATGGCTATCAGGTGTGATCACACACACCTGCTGGAGCTGGCCTTTCCCTGCCAGGGGGGTCACACCTTCCGGCATGGCTGAGACAGAGAACCGAGTATCCAGAAGCTTGGGCCTGGTAAGAGTAATTAAAATGGGATCAGTGGTCTGTCCCCGTGGCGACATCAACATCAGAGCTCCCAGCGTGGCGGTCTCTGGCCGTGGCTGGCCTTGCTTCCTGAGGACTGGCGCTTGGCCAACCCTGCCTGCTCTGGCCTGGCTCACTCCGGCCAGACGGAAGGGCAGAGCTGTCCAGCCTGGCCGTCACATGCTGGTGCTGTGCTGCTGTCGTTTCATAGGCGTGATCTCGCATTCTCAAGACAACAGCCCTAGGAGGCAGGAAAGGGAAACTGAGGCTCTGAGAGGCTCAAGGATTTGCCAGTGGGAGTGAGAGTCAGGGTTGATTTCAGGTCTTTGGGCTGCTGCTCTGAGCATCCTGACCTCTGTTTCTCGGTCCCCCTGTTGTAGGAATGATGTTTGCTATGTTCACTTGTGTTACGAACTGAATGTCTGTATCCCCTATGGATGCATATTTTGAAGCTCTAACCCCCAACTATGGTGATATTTGGAGGGGTCCTTGGAAGGTAACTAGGGTTAGATGAGGTCATAAGGGTGGGGCCCCCAGGAGGGGATTAGTGTCCTCCTAAGAAGAGAAAGAGAGACCAGAGTTTTCTCCCTTTGCCCTGTTGGACCATAGTGAGAGGGTGGCATCTCCAAACAAGGCCCCCTCCAGGAACCGAATCTGCCACTGCCTTGATCTTGGACTTCTCAGCCTCCAGAGCTGTGAGAAATAAACTCCTGTTGCGCACAAGCCGCCCAGGCTGTGGCATTTCGTTACAGCCACCCGAGCTGGCTAAGACAGCATGCATCCATTCCCCTTCGAGGGCATGCCGATTTCCATTTGGAGAATTAACTACGTCCCCCTCCCTAGGTGCATGTTGTTGGAACCGATGGGGGTGGCTGTGTGGCCACGCCAGGCTGATCAGAGTTTTTTCCCCAGGGCCTGGCCTCTTAGGCAGATTCGTAGAGTCCAGCATCTTCCTCCCACGGCGGTGCTCAGGGAGGGAGCACGGTTCCTGCCACCTGATCCCCACCTTCCCGCCACACCCAGCTCTCCAGCCTTCCGGGCCACGCCGTGAGCTGCCTGGTGTCTGTTCTGCCACGTCATTCTCTGCTCGGGTTCACCGTGCTTGTTTCTGTCACTTGCAGTCGGAGGGACCTGCGGACAGCACCCACCTGAGTGTGGGCGCAGAAATGCCATTTGTTCGCCATTGTCAACTGAAAGCGTGTTGAGAGAGAATGTGTGCGTGTTGTGAGCGAGGCCCAGGGGAACGGTGTGGGACGTGGAGTCCATCTCTGCAGGGCCCTGTGTTGGGGGTGAAGGGAGGTGTAAACAGCGTCACAGTCTTAACTTACGCCTCCAACAGGAGCTGGGCACTGGGGGTCAAAGGGCATGCACCATGGCCTTGGCCTTGAGGGGCTCCCAGTGTAGTGGGAGAGATACTACACAGGCATTAATAGCCATGATATCAGGGCTCATGTATTAATAATAAAGGCTTCAGGGAGACAAGACTGGGGGGTTGGGGATTCAGAGGAGAAAGATTGTTCAATGTGTGGGATAATTAATAGTAATAGTTGGCATTCATTGCACCCTTATTATGTGCCAAGTGCCTTAGTGAATATTTTATATACTTATATCATTTCATCTTCCTAGTAATCCTTGGAGGTAGCAACTGTTAACTTCTTCCATTTTGCAGATGTGGAGACTGAGGCACAAGGAGGTTATATAACTGGCTCATGGGTACGGGGCTATGGAGTTGTCCAGCTGGGATCGAACTCCTCCCTTTATGGCTCCACAGCCCCTGGCTTCACAAGGTGTCATGGGGCGGAGGCTTTCGAGCAGAGTTGTGAAAGGCAGGCTGAGAAAATGTAGCCCAGAGGTAGCTTATACTCACCGCGGGCAGAATTTTTTTTTTTTTCTTAACATGTTCTGAATGTCATAGCCGAGGGAAAAATCATTCCTGCAATCCTTTCTCTCCAGTCCTCACCGAGGGGGCTTCAGAAGCCCTTCAAGTCATAGCCTCATAATTAACTAGATGAAAACCTCCCTGTGAACAAGAAGTCTTCAAAGGGCCGCTGCTTGCAGACTAATAACACTGACAAATCGTGGTTTTCATTAGAACAAATTGCTGTTGAGGTTGGGCCAGGCCCCAGGTCTGCTCTGGGTATGTTAAGAATCAGATCTGGCCCAAGATGCTAAATTTCAAAAGAACGTGGAGCCGAGATACAGACGGAGCTGATCTTGAAAGAAGCAAGAATGTGTCCACCGTCCGCACCCCCGGGGCTCTGGCTCACGCAGGCACTCGGTAAATATCCACTGCCTGGACAGATGAAAAAGATTCCAGACTAATTCCCTGGAGCTCCGTAGGTGTAACACGAACCACAGGGGTGATGGTCTGTCAACCGAGACTTTGGTGTTTTCTGATTTTTTTGCCACAGAAATTCACGCTGACCTAAATGACAGAGTGAATTAATTTATTTACTATGTAACTAAAATATCCAAAGGTGTGGCGACCCTGAGGAAAGGTTTGCTCCAGCAGCGTCCAGGTCACCAAGTTGTTGTTTTTGTCTTGGGAACTCAGCCCCTCGGAAATTTGAGAGATGATGTGTTTATACTGCAGCCCTGTTTGAAGTCTGATGTCGTGGCTTGGTCAAGGGTAGTGTCTTATAGATACACTTCATCTGGCCTGAGACGGGAAGACTTCGCCAGATTGCGAAGATTTCTGTAAAGTACAGAGGAGCAGATCAACAAAATCAAGAACGTGGCAGAAAATGGGAATTCTTAGCTGTCTAAAACCTCAGAAAAGTGGCTTAAGCTCTCTGAGCCCTGTTTCCTTCCACAGTAAACACGAGTAGTAATTTCTGTCTTGTTTACTTCTTGGAGTTGTCAAAAGGCTCAATTAAGAATGTATATCTATTATAATTTTGCATAAATGAGCATTATAATTCGTGATCGTAGGAATTAACCGATTATTAATAATGGTGATTTCTTCTAGCAGGTTGACTCATTCCTTTATGCATTTATTATATATGTATATATAAATGAATATTCATGGACACACACACACACACATCTCCTTCAGGAAAGGTTTGATCTAGCATTGTCACCAAGTTACCATTTTTGTCTTGAAAGTTCAGCCCTAGGAAATTTAAGAGATGTTGTGTTTGTATTGCAGCCCTGTTTGAAGTTTGTTGGAAATATGCATGTACACATGTATGTTTGAAAAATATATATTTGCTATATAATTAACATACCATAAAATTTCAGACTTTTAAGGTTTACAATTCAGTAGTTGTTAGTATATTCATAAAATTGTGCAACCGTCACCGCTGTCTAATTCCAAACATTTTTATCACTTCCGAAAGAAGCCTTGTACTCATTGGCAGTCACTCCTCATTCCTCCTCCTCTCCGGCCCCTGGCAACTGCTAATCTCCTTTCTGTCTCTCTTTTATTGGGCACCTATTGTGTGGGAGGCACTCCACCAGGTTCTGGCGATGCCATCGTGAGACAATTCTTCTGACTGATTTGGAATCAGATGAACAAACCCTGAACTACTCAGGCAAAAAATTAATGGGCCTGGCTGGCCTCCAATGTCATTTAGGAGGTGACTGCTTTTTCAGGGAGGGACAGTATAGAATGGAGTGTGCAGGATCTGGAGTTTGCTCCTCTGCCACTACCTGTCAGCCACATGCCCTTGGTGTCCTTGAGCTTCAGTTCTCTCCTCTGTAAAACGGCGTCTGCCTCCTAGGGTTTTATCCTCATGGAAATACAATGAGAAGATGCATGCAAGACATCCACACCCAGCACACAGTCTGTGCCCAATAAATGGTAACAAGACTGTACTTGAAATGAATGACAAAAAGATGTTTTTATTGAAAAACACCTCATAGCAGAGAGATGAAGGCTTATCCCAGGAATGGAAGAATGGGGGACATTTTCTGACCAATGACATTGCAACTGGGGTGTCTTGACCTTGGCACTGCTGTCATCTTGGACTGGAGGATTCTCTGTTGCAGGGTGGGGGCTTCCTGTCTGTTGTGGGGTGCTTAGCAGCATCTCTGGGCTCTATCTGCTGAGTGTCATTAGTGTGTCCCAAGTTGTAACAACCGAAATTGTCTGGAAACATTGACAAATGTCCCTTGGAAGGCAAAGGAGCCCCTGGTTGATCAACTCAAGTGTTCTCCAGGGAACTTTCCTACATCTTTCCTGCATCTGTGATCTTGCTCCCCTGCAGGACTTTCACTTCTCCAGCTCCACAACATCTACATCCTACCCTTGGCCCTTAAGACCAAGTCCAATGCCACCATCCCTCCTGGATCTTCCCAGCTGAAAGAGCTTCCTCCCATCTCAAATCCCCAACACATTTTACCTCCTATATGATAACAACAGGTGCCAACTGTGTACCAGGTCTGTGCTTTACAATCTTTATGACAATTCTACAAGAAAGGCATTGTTACCCCCATTTGCAGATTAGGACTCCAAGGCACAAAAAATTTCTTTCTCCTTTGCACTGGAGTGATCTGTATACATAGCCTTTAGTCCCTTTGAAGACTGGGAAGCTGCTGTCTCATTCCTTTCTAGCACAGTGCCTGGTATATTGTAAGTGCTGAAAAATATGTGTTGAATGAAAAGAGGGAGACATCTGAGGCATCTCAAAAGAGGCTGTTAGCTGTGGGTACTCAGCCTTTGAACCCGGGAAAGACTCGGATCTGTCCTGGATGGTTAAATACACATCTTCCAGAAGGAAGGCTGCTACTAGGATTATGTCTTGAATTCTCACCTGATTCTGGTCATTGAGCAGAGGTTTCCTGAGTGCTTCCTGTGTGCCAGGACTTGTGAGGACCTTTGGGGGTCCAGAAATGAGTCTGACAAGATCCTGTTGGTAAAAATATTAATATTCTGGAGACCAATTTGGCAGCTTCTGGGAAAGTTGAAGATGCTCATATGCTCTGAATCAGCAGTTCCTCTCCTAAGTGTCAATCCTAAAGAAACTGTCGCTCCTGGGAACACAGAGACATGCAAAGAACAGTTATTGCAGTGCTGTTGGTAACAGTGAAAAAAAAAAAAAATGGAAACGACCTAAGCCAATGGTTCCCAAACTTGTCTGCATGGTAGAATCACTGGGTGATTTTTTACAATTGACAAACCTCAGGCTATGTATAACCTACATCAAATAAATCATGATCTCTGGGGTGCTACACTGTCACTATGTTTTGAAGCTCCCTGATAATTCCAATGTGCAGGCTAGTTTGGGAACCACTGACCCAAATATCCCTTATCAAGTGAGTGAATAAATAAATCATTGCATACTCATGGAATGGATTACCTTGCAGTAATTACAAGGAATGAACTATACCAGAGGACATGAACGGGAATGTTCATAGCAGCGCTATTCATAACAGCTCCAAACTGGAAACAACCCAAACATCCGTCAGCAGTTGAATGGATAAATAAGTTGCGTTGTGATCATAAAACGGAATATCATACATCAACGAGAATGAACAACTGTAATTACACGTGTGACTCTCACACACATACTATTGAGTGAAAGAAACCAGACACAAAGGTGTGAATACTGTGTGATTCCATTTATGTGGAGCTCTGGAAAAGAGGGAAACATCTCCAAAGAGGCTGCTAGCTGTGGTTACTGAGCCTTTGAACCTGGGAAAGACACAGATGGAGGGTTAAATACTCCTCTTCCTGCTACCAGGATTATCTCTTGAATTCTCACCTGATTCTGCAAAGGGCCTGATGGTAAATACTTTAGGCTTGTGAACCAATGTGGTGTCTGTTGCTGCTGAATGCTGCCATTGTAGTGCAAAAACAGCCATAGTTGATACACAAATGAGGGAGTGTGGCTGTGTTCCGATAAAACTTTATTTATAAAAACAGATGGCATGCTGGACTCGGCCCACAGTTTGTAGTGTGCTGTGGTTTGCTAGTCTCTCTTCTAGAGCAAGCACCCATCATTTGTGTGAAACTGCCGTGGAACTTGTTACCCTAGGTGGAGGGTAGGGAATGGAACAAAGCCCAAGAAATTCAGGAAATAATTTTTTTTTCTTTATTTGGGTGCTGATGATACTGTGGTGTTCACCTTGTGGAAATTCATCATTCCGTGCAAGTATGAAGTATATACTTTTCTGTATGACGTTATTCTTCAATGTTAAGTTTACATTAGAAACAGCCAACAGATAATGAATGGACTAGGACTGTATGCATGGAATAAATGTGTCCAGAAAGTAAGTTTTGGAAGCTATATTCAAACTGCAAAACATGCAAAACAGTATAACAAATGGTTTAGGGAGAGTGCCATAGATTAAGATTTAAAAGCTGTGCAGGGGAACAATATAGCCACCAAATTCAGGATAGTGGGTACCTCGGGGCGGGAGGAGGGAGAGAAACGGAATGGGGAGGGGCACGCAGGCAGCTTGACGTAGAACCATTTTTTCTTCCTTGAGCTGAGTGGTGAATAAATGGGCTTCATCATATTATCCTAGGATTACTTTTATGTGTTAAAATATCCAATACTAATAGTAAAAACAATAACAGATGATATTTTAAAATTTTCAAGGGCATAGGTTTTAAAGTGTGTTCAGAAGAATGTGAGCCCGTGAGGGCAGGTTTTTATTTATTTATTTATTTTATTTAATTAACTTACTGTATTTATGTCCGGTGCCTAAAACAGGGCCTGATCCATAGTTGACACTCACAAAATATTTATTGAATGAAGGAATGAATGAAACACATCACACGGGACAGTTAGAGCTACAGTGTGGAAGTGCTGTGGGAATTCAGAGACAGGGGGAACCAGGAATGCTCTAAAGACCCTGCCCCCGACCTGGGGTCTGGGCAGAAAGGTGGACACTGCCAAGGTTCCCTTTTAGCCCAATCTCCAAAGGTACTCATTGTCCAGCCTAAATGGCGAAACCAAACTCTTGGGGCAAATATTTCAAAAGTGACGCCCGCTGCCTTTGTTACCCTTCCAAATCGGGCCTCTGTGCAGAGGAGGCTGTGGGGACCTCTCAGGCTGCCTGCTTTGCAGGGCTGTCTAGTAAATTCTGAAGCCTTTGTCACAAGCTGGGAAGCTGAGATCACCTCTGCTTACAGATGGGGGAGGAGGCGATGGGAGACAGAGGCTGTGCCCAGCTGAGTTGGAGAGGCAGGCAGAAACCCGCTTGTCTCTTGGCTGGCTGCCTGGTCTTGAATGGGAGAAAGGTCTTCCCATGAAGCATGAGTCAGCCTCCGAAGCTTGCAGAGAGGATGAGGGGAACTGTGGCCTAATTTGGTGCATAACTGGGGAGGCAAGCGCCCTCCCTGTGCTCTGGGGATGCTGTTGTTTAAAAAATTTATGAATCTCCTTACTCACCCGGTGCTGTCATGTGGATCATCTCTCGTTAGGAGCATGAACACTAGGAGTCTCGCCTCGTATCGGATTATTTTTATGACCGCCATTATTATTAATGCCATCATCATTGTTGTAGGGGTGGATCTTTGATGCAATTAATCAAAAACAGCTGAAGTAAAGAAAATCCTGCAAAAATGGAGAAAGCCAATATTTGGCAGACTTTCCTAGCTCTTCTCTGGCTCAGCATTCAGCTCAATTTTAGTGGTACCCACAGGGTTATTCTTATTAGTTTTCTCCTTAGAGAATTGTCCCACTGATTCTGGCCTGTCTTTGCATTTTATTTAGTCTATTTATCCTACAAAAATTTCTCTTGAGCCCTTATTCTATGCCAGGCACCATTCTAGACACTGGGAATATGGTTGTAAATAAATTAGGCAAAATCACCGCTCTCTTGGAGTCTGTAGTCATGTGTGCTGCGGGGGTGCAAGCAGAAGGAAGAAGTAAACAAGTAAATACTTATTATCATTCCCAATAACTGTAAGCACTAATATTTAAATGGTAGAGAGATACATTAGCTAAGGTGGTTAGGGAAGGTGCTCTAGAAAGACAATATTTGAATAACGACCTTAAAGATAAGAAGAAACAGAAGAGTAGAGTGCGAGGGTGTTCCAGCCAAGGAAAACCACAAGTGCAAAGGTCCTGCGGCAGGAAAAATTTTTGGCAAGTTGTAAAACCAAATAAGAGGCCAGTGTGGTTGGAACCAAATGAGGGAGGATGAGAGTGACATAATGGAGTGAGAGATGTTGGAAGGATGACGTCATACAGAGTCTTTTAGATCTCAGTAAGGAGTTTGAACTTTCTTCTAAGTGAGCACTTTCCAATAGAACTTCCCACAGTGATAGAAATGTTCCATGTCTGCTCTATTCAATGTGGCGGCCAATAACCACATGTGACCACTGGGAAATTGACATGTGGCTAATACAATTGAGAAACTGAGTTCTTAATTTTGTCTAATGTGAAGTTAAATTTGAATAGCTCCATGTCACTGTCAGCTGTCATATTGGATGGTGCACTTATAAGCGACCCAGGAATCAGTAAGGGGCTTGGAGCAGGGGATGGTAGGTATGATTGGGTAATGTTTTTCTGCAGAATGGATTTTGTTGGCAAGAGTAGAAGTAGGACTCAGGTAGGAGGCCGTTGCACCCTATTCACTTTCCCTGAAGAACCAGGCAGCTGAGTCCAATATTCACAGAAAATTTTCCTTTTGCCCTTCTTTTTCTTTTAAAATGCCAACAGCTTTCCTGGAATGATATGAGGTTAGGAAGGCCCTCTGGACCGAGTTGATTTTTTTAAAAATTTATTTCAATAGATTTAGGGGCTTGCAAACATTTTTTTGTTACATGGATGCATTGTGTAGTGGTGAAGTCTGGGCTTTTAGCGTACCCGTCACCTCAATAGTGTACATTGTACCCAACAGGTGATTTTTCATCCCTCCCCCTGTGCCTGCTCCCCCCACTTCAAGTCCCCAATGTCCATTACACCACTCTGTATGACCGTATGTGTTGATTTACGAAAACAGAAAGTCAGGAGATGCATGCATATTGTTTTGTTGGACAGCTCCAGTCTAGTGGTACTTGGGAAGTGGATCTTGACTCTCATGACGATATGGGCTACAGACCAAGCTAGTTAATTCCATTTGGGAAATCACTAGGCGAGTGGAGCATCTTGATTTCAGAGCAGAGACTTGTCAGGCAACTGGGCAGGAAAAGCCTAATTCACCCTGTCATTCCCCTTCCCTCTTACAGAGAAAATTCACTTCATAAAACCTGCAGATGTTAATGATACTTGCCTTTCTTATTTTTCTTGAGTGCCTGTGAGCTAAGCAACTTATGTATGTGTAACACATGACATTTTTATAGCCATTCTACCTATTAATGATTGGTTCCTAAGAAATTTTGAGAAAATATTAATAAATATTTGTGTTAAGACCCCATAGAGAGAGGGATGGTCTCATTGATTTGGGTATGGTGGGAAGATCACTGGATTGGGACTTCAGAGGCCTGTGTTTTGGTCTCAGTTTTGCCACCAATTGGCTGTGTGGCCTTGGGAAGGGCTTCTTTTTTGTCCAGATATTATGTAGGAGGGATAAATAAAGTATTCTTCAAGTATCCTTCTGGATTTTGTTGCCTATGACATCAAAGTGTGCTTGCATTCCTTATCATGCATAAGCCAGCATCCAGGTATGACGGGGAGTGGAGCTCAGAGAGCGCTGAAGACGTAAGTGGAAAGTCTCCAGAAAGGATTCTTTGGTGATGTGAAAAGTAACTAATTCTGGCCATCGTGCAAAGCTAAAGAATGTGGCCTCGAAAGAACAGGAACCAGGGAGTTCCAAGGTATCTAGACAAAGGCAATGAAGACCTATCTAGTTTCATCCTTGCATGCACTTGCCCATCATTCAAATTATGGGGAGAAAGCATGTGTTTGGACAAGCCTGGGCAGCTCCTTGGCCAGGAGAAGACAGGACATCTTTATTGATAATTCCCTTAAACTCGTATCCAGTGGAACAGAGGAAAATTGACATGATCTTACCAAAAGAAGGGGGCCTAGAAACCAAGCAGCAAAAATGACCAGGGTCCCCTAAAAACACAGACTATACTTTCTGAAAATTAGGAATATAACTTCTGTGCCTACATAAGCCATGCCTAGCAAGTGATTTCCAAATTCTCTGTGAAATCTCTGTTAATCAGAATCTTAAATTCAATGGGATTTTTAGGGTACTTATTGTGAAAATTATTCTGAACCTGGAGCTATCTATATGTACATCTATAGCTGTGTCTATATTTATCTACATTTACATCTATATCATCTATATCTGTATCTATATCTACTTCGCTATATTTTTTATAAACTTTTGGAGTTGCTATGGAGTCAACTGAGATTCCAGCATTTGTACCTTGTTAACCTGCACGAGCAATACTTTAAGTAATTAATTCCTATATCCAACAAATATTTGTTGAGCACCTGTTGTGGCCAGGCACTGTGCTTATTGCTATGGACACAGAATTACGTAAGATATGATCTCTGGTCCTTGAGGGGCATTTGGTTAATTGCGTGTTGTTACGTTTATTGATAATTTCACTAAAATTATATGCCATGGAAAAGAGGTAGTTGATATACAGCTATTGCAATCACATGATCAGAGTCTTGCGGGGGAGCTGCCAGAATAGAGTTATTAGCTCTGTCAGAATAATTGGATTTATGGAAGCAGGTGTCTAAGGATTAACAGAGATATTTTGGTGGCAGTGACCGGGGGAAGGCAATCAGGCAATGGTATCTGAGGGGCAGAGACATGGAACTATGAAATAGGCCAGGCCTCATCAGAGATTGGTGAGTTTTAGATGGAAATTGTAGGCGAGGGGAAGATCTGGCAGCAGAGGAGAAGACGGAAGATGGCCTAGATATTCGGCAAGATTCTTGGTCTTCCCCGAGGGACTTGAAGTCATGCTCAGTGGCCTGAGTTATAAAGAAGGATAATAGCTTCATTTATTTGAATAGCATTTTTTGGCAGTGAACATGAAGGCAGTAGAAATTTCTAGTTAAACTTTAATTCATCAGCAAATCCGATGACCCAGAGCGTCCTGACTAATCACAGTTTTGCTGTGATTCTCTATCAGTTTCACTCGGCAACACGTTGGAACCGATCATGAGTTGTCTTCAGATCATGAGTTGCCTTCCCCGCTGATTACTCTAGGAGAAGAAACTCATTAATTTTTGAGGAGTGTGGCCGTTTGGATTTCCTTCTGTTCTTTTGAGGCCATCACCATGTGCACGTCATCTTTAGCTTGAAAGGTTTGGGACCGAGCATCCCTTGTTGATTATTCTTACCCTGCTACTGTCTCAGCCGAATCCGAGAGATTTGGAAAGGTGCTTAATAATGCCTCTGGAATTCAGTTGTCCTGGATATTTGGAGCACAGGTACTTTCCCCATTCTCAGAATGTCTCTGAATCTTACCAGGTGTCCTAAAGTGTGGCTATCACATTCTACTTCGAGTATGTTTTCCAGGGAGTCAGTAACAAGTGGGATTGAGGCCAGGTGAGTGTTACAGTGGCAGACAGTAAAATGTCGTGGTTGAGTCAGACTGCCTGGATTTCCAGCGTGGCTTTGCCTGGGCCGTCACCCTAGGCAGGGGAAGTGAAGCAGCATGGTGGAAGAGGGCAGATATATTAGGGACCTCAGAGAATAGCTGAAGGTGAGGCAGGGAAGGCCTTTAGAAAGAAGTGGCACTTAAAGTGAACCAAAAGAACATCGAAGGTTGCATAGTTTCTCTTGAGCTCACAATGTTCTCGAGAGATATGGAAAAAGAGGGAGCAGTGTGAGCAGACAGCATCTTGTCCGCCTTTCTTCCAACCCCCTTGAAGTTAGGCATAGCCACATGACTTGCTTCTGCAGGTGACATGTGAGTGGAAGGCTTTAAGCACCACTGCATGCATGACTCACAGTGTTTTTTTCACCCTGTCTTGGAAACTGGCAGCATTCCAGAGGATGGAGGCTTGGATGATGGGTTAGGTTCCTGGGTGAAGGATATTATTAATACATCAAGCACTGGGGATATAGAAATGAAAGAAAAGGCCCCCGTTCTTGGGGCATTCATGGTAGAGACAACCATTGGTGCTGTGGAGAATACTGTGCCACCTGGGGGAATCAGGTCAGGCTTTTTGGGAACCCCAGCAAAGTCGTGAAGAATGAAAGGGAGTTAAGTGGGTGAACAGGGTAGGGGAGGGGTCGGCTGTTTGCAGAGGGGCTAGCTGGTGCAAAGACAGACAAGACGAAGAGAGAGAAAAAGAGTGAGAGAGGAGGAGGACACAGCAGTGGGATGCTGCTCTCTGGAAAGTGAAAGGGAAGCCTGGATTTGGCCCACGTCTCGACCACACTGTCGTCGTTCGCAAAGATGGCACCTCTGGTGTGGTATAGGATCATAGGACTGCTTACTCTTTATGCTGGAAGAAACTTCCATTCCCCCATGGGAACGAATTTTCATAAGTGCAGCCCTATTTCATCAAAATATGGTTGCTGATTTATATAAAGAAGGAAGAGTACTATGTAACCCAAGGAGTCGATTTTGATTGTCATGGACATCTGAAAGCTATTTGAAGTCCTCAGAGTTTAATTATGCTCCATGCAGATGGCCAATAATTTGAAATATTAGGCAACGAGTGTATTTCCAAACCACAGACCAAATGCCGATAATGCAGATGACTACCTCCATAAAACTCACATAAACAACGATTAAGGACAACATATGCTTCCAGAGTGATCCGCTGAATATCTAAAGTGAGTGACGTTATAAATAGTCCCGAGGGAGTGTCTCTAAAGAGTGTCTCATCACCTTGGGTGGAGCAATGGCTTGAGACCATTGTAGACCATTTGGTTTCTATGTTTAAGGAGGTGAGACATTTTCTTTTGCATTTATTTTCTTCCCATTGTCATGTTCCTTAAAAAAAAAAAATGCATTGATAAGTGGCTGGAGGGGTGGATAGAAGGACAGATGTGTATGAGAGATATACCCGAGTAGTAACTGTAGAATCTAGGTGGTGAGTACATGTGCGTTCACCATATGATTCTTCCAAAGTTTCCATAATAAAATGTTGGGGGAACAAAACAGCAAGACACAGTCTCTTGTAATCATGTGATGGTCCATGATCTGTTTTGGGGATCCCAGAACCTGGTTAGCAGCTTTGGCCCTGCTCCTTCCCTCTGATCAGTCACCAAGTCCTGTGATTTTACATTGCATTAAATCTTCAGACACCACCCTCCCCTTGACTGTTCCATCATTCCCACCTCCTTTGGTTCCAGCCTGGGTTACAGCCACACCTTCTTGGCTGGTCTTGATGGATCCTTCACACTGTTATCAAAATAATTCTCTATGTATTCCACAGACGTCTTCTGAGTATCTCCTAAACACAAAATGCTATCCAGGTGCCAGATATTTGTTTGTTTTTGGACCTCAGGTACACAAAACTGGATTGATCATGAGCTTTGGTTTATGACATAGTCTTATGGTTCCATGCAGGACTTCCTTTTGTCTAGTTAATTATGTTTAATAGTTATAGTTAATTATTTTTAATAACGTAATAAGCACCTGTGAGCCCATGCTCCAAGCAGAAGCTATTGAGAAAACTGTGCACCTAGCCACATGGTTCTCTCCCATTAGTCCTTGCCTTTACTTTTATTTGCTTGCTTTCCTTTGGATGTATTTATTGCTCCTATTATATTCCTAAATGTGTATGTTTTTATTTTGGTTGCTTTTAATTTTGTGAAATTTGTATCATGCTGTATATATTATCTTTTGGATTTTCCTCTTCTTTTATCCCCCCCACTTACTAAGATTTAGCCATAATGCTGTGTGTTGCCATAATTCGTTTATTTTGACTGCTGTTTATCCATTTTAATTTATTTCAGTCTGTTCTACTTTTTTATTTTTAATCCCTGCTTTCTTTTCAAAAACAGATGTCTCTGTCGCCTCTCTAATAAGATAAGAACTTAGCGTGGTCTTCCATCCCTTTATCTTTTCCCTCCCCTCCACCACATCTATTAGGTTGATGTTATCTAGACTTGTGCTTCTCAAACTTTAATGTGCATTGAAATCACCTGGGGATCTTATTAAAATGAAGACTCTGCTTCAGTAGGTTGTGAGTGGGGTCCAAGTTCCTGCATTTTTGCAAGCTCAAGTAACACTAATGCCTTTGGTCCAGGGAACCACACTTTGAGGAAGATCTAGAGATTTTCTTTCTTTCCGTCTCTCTCTCTCTCTCTCTCTCTCTCTCTCTCTCTCTTTTTTGAGACAGAGTCTTGCTCTATTGCCCTGGCTAGAGTGCAGTGGTGTCATCATATCTCTCTGCAGCCTCCTTAGGCTGCCGGACTCAAGCAATCTCCTGCTTCAGCCTCCCAAGTAGCAGGGATACAGGCACGTGCCACGATGCCCGACTAGTTTTTTGTATTTTTGGTAGAGACGGGTCTTGCTCTTGCTTAGGCTGGTTTTGAACTCCTGACCTCAAGCGATCCTCCTGCCTCAGCTTCCCATTGTTAGGATTACAGGCGTGAGCCACTGGGCCTGGCCTGGAGACTTTTACTTCTGTGCTTTTATGGATATAGTTTCTCTTTTTATTTGGTTTTAGCTGTTTTTTAAAGACAGCATCCAGCTTTACCACGGCCTTTGATTACCTACATCTATATATCTGATACCGTCTCCTGGGTATATCTTTCTTTTTATTTAAGTAATTTATTCAAAAGTGTTTTTGATGTGAGGGTTTCTATGGCAAATGTTTGAGATCTTTTTTTGTCTGAAAATATTTTTATTGTACTTTCATATTTGAATGACAACTTATTTGTATATACCATTTTAAGTTCTATTTTTTCATTTAACTTTTTGAAAATATTTCATGTATTCTTGCATCTAGTATTGCTGATGAAAAAATTATGATGTCAATTGGATTTTTCCTTTTTAAAAATTTGGTTTGTTCTTTTTCCGTGGAAGCTTTTAGAATTTCCTCTTTGTTTTTTGATAATTTCTTAACTTCTATTATAATGTGTCTAAATGTGTGTTTTTACTCATTTCTCCCATGGAATTTTTTTTTTTTAAATTCTGAGAAATTTTTAAACTAATTACTATAATCCAGATTGTGCTTCTGCAAAATTAATATGTTGAAACTCTAATCCCCGATGTGATAGTATTTGATGTCGGGGCCCTTTGAAGGTAATTAGCGGTAGATGAGGTCATGGAGTGGGGCCTTCATGGTGAAATTAATGGTTTTATAAAAAGAGGAAGGGAAAGAGAGATCACTCTCTTGCTCTCTCTGTCATGTGAGAACACAGCGAGAAGGCAGCCATCTAAAAGCTCAGGAAGAAAGCCCTCACCAAGAATAAATTGGTGGGCACCTTGATCTTGGACTTCTAGTGTCCAGAACTGTGAGAAATAAATGTCTATTATTTAAGCTA
>CAUYRT010034552.1:0-69121 GCA_963574885.1 Lepilemur ruficaudatus | reverse complement strand
TAGATTTTTGAATGTAACAAGATAGGTCAACTTGAGTGGTAATATATTTTGGGAGATCAGCTCACTATAAATTGTGACTGTAAACATTATACTGTAAATGCTTTGTAGTTTTCCCCCAATAAAAAAGAAAAAAAAAATTTTTTTCATATGTATAGGTCTATGTAACCATGACCAACATCAAGGTATAGAACATTTCTAACACCCTATACGGTTTACCTGTGACCCTTCCCAGTCAGTACCCTGTATCTTAAAGTAATTATCATATATACTTGTATCACCATCAGTTAGGTTTTGTCTGTTCTTGAACTTTATATACATAGAGACATATAGTATATACTATTTCATGTCTGGTTTATTTCTCTTAATAAGTGTGAGATGCACCTATGTTGTTGCAGGTAGCAATATTTCATTCTTTTTCATTATTTTGTACTATTTCATTAAATGAATGTCTAAAAATATATTCATTTTACTTCTTACGGACATTTAGGTAATCTATTGGGGCTAGTATTAACAAAGCTGCAATAAGTAATTCATATACAGACGGTCCCCGACTTACGATTTTTCGACTTCATGATGGTGTGACAGCGATACACATTCAGTAGAAACTATACTTTGAATACTCAAACAATCACTCTGTTTTTCACTTTCAGTACAATATTCAATAAATTACATGAGATAGTCAACGCTTTATTATAAAACAGGCCAACTATTTTGCCCAACTGTAGGTTACTGTAAATGCTCTGAACTTGTTTCAGGAAGGCTAGGCTAAGCTATGATGTTCAATAGGTTATGTATATTAAACACATTTTAAACTTACTATGGGTTTATTGGGACATAATCCCATTGGAAGTTGAGGACCATCGCTATTTGTCTTCTATGGGCACTTCTCTTGGGTATATATCTAGGAATAAAACTGATGGACCACATAGGACAGCATATGTCTATGTGTTTAGCAGATATTCCCACTGGTAACACTTGGTATTATCTGGTTGTTTGTGTCTCTTAATTTTAGTCATTCTGTTTGGTGAACAGTTGATATTATGGTGGCTTACATTTGTATTTCAGTGGTCTTTAATCTTGGTTCCATGGTCACCAAAGGCCCCATGCCAAGATTACAGTCCTCATCCTACTTGCACTGTTTGATATTTTATATTATTAAGCACATCCTCCTTCTTCACACTTACTTGCTCCTGGCTCATTGCCTTATAAAATATAAAGACTTCAGCCTTTGGAACCAAAGAGTCCTGGATTCAAATTCTAATACCATCCAGTAACTAACAGAATGATGTCAGGGAAATTACTTTACTTTCTGAATTTCAGTATCTATAGCTTTAAAGTCACCGGATCAGAATAGTTGCTCAATAAATATCTGTGGGATGAAGGTGTCAAATATCACCCACTGCTTTCTTTCTCATTTAGCACCCTTCCTAGGTGGGGTTTAATTCTAGTCTTTTGGACCCAAGCCTACTATCTGCTATGCTGAAAGCAAGCCATGGGTTGGCCAATGCCCTTCTGTGGAAGTCTCTCACCAGTGCCTCAGTGCTGGTCAAGTCTGTGTGACGGAGCAGTTCTTAGAGACCCCGGGGCCACTGCTGGCTCTGAAGCCCTGCCTTGAACTGTACAGTCCACTTGATTGGAAAGTTGGGAAGTAAGTGGTCCTGGCTGACTCCCGGCTCTAATACTGGCTAGTCCTACCTGCTGAGGGCTCAGTCTTCCTCTTTCCCTACTGAAGTGATCAGTTTAGAATATTAAAGAGAGAGAAAAAAAAGAAAAATATGTTTTGAGAATAGAAAGAAATTCAGTTTATGGGCCAGGAAGTGCCCTGCACTGTTTTGCTTTTTTAGCCTCAGCATTTAAACAGAGGCTGGATCTAAAAATATTTGTTGAATTGAACTGAAGGCATCCGATTTTTAATGAACACTATAACCATGTCTGTGTTGGTGATATTTCTAGCAAGATAACAGATGTTTATGAACAAGTTTTATGCTTACCAACAGCAATAGTCTAGAAAATATTAATGTAGTCAGTTATTTCTCATTTTGATCACAGAGTCAGCTTTCCCCTTTAATAAGTGCTTAAGAATTTTGAAATTTCATCTCAAAAATAAACATTCTTGAATTTAATGCAAACAAAATCATGTTTTAATTAAATGGACTGTCCATGTTCTCAGTAGTAGAATTAAATGGATTTTTTTTTCTTGGCAGCATTTAAAAGCCCTAAAGAGGATGTTTCAGAAACATCTCACAGTTAAAAGTGATGGCACATTTCCAATAGTTTGTCAGTGAAATCATTCAAACTGATAAATTAACTTCTACGAAAAACAATTGTCCCACATCTTCTTAAATTAAAAAGAAATGAGTTACATGCCAATGAAAAAAGTTGTTCATGGTAAAGAGGCATCAGTCACTTCTTGGGCATTAGTCACTCTGAACGTAAAAGTAAAAGCTACTTGAGGTACATTTAGGTTTGGAGTCCAGTTTTCATAATATCTAGTGCATTTACTATAAAAATGAGTGTCATTACACTTACAGCAATCAGAATCTCTGAATTTCTGAATTCTATTATTTCTTTTTTTTTGTTTAAATAATTCTTTCTTCAATATCAGGCAAACTAATTGTTATTTCAGTGTCATGTGTTCACTTTTTTTTCCCTTTTTCTTGAAGCAGAACATAATCAAAATTTAAAAAAAAAAAATCTTATACATGCAAATGCCTCCTGCACTGATTCATAGACCAACCTGGAGTCACTGAGCATCCTGAGAAAACATAGAATTACATATTATTATTAATAGAACTGTGAATTACCTTAAAGACCAGTGATTCCAATCTCATTATTTCACTAAGGAAGAAAATTAGCCCAGAAGGAAAAAAACAAAGATTATTTATTTAATGCACTGAATACTTTTTGATTAGTTTCTAGATATCAAAAACTACCCGGGCATTGACTATATAGAAATGAATAAAATAGACTTAAAGCTTACCCTCATAGAATTTCCATGTTAAAAAGATAAAACAACAATTTAATATATAACCAAAAATACAGTAAATACAATGAAGAAGAGAATTAAATATGGAGTTTATACTGGGTTGAATAGTGTCCCCTTAAAATGCATGTCCAGCTGGAACCTCAGAAGTTGACTTTATTGGGATACAGAATCTTTGCAGATGTCATTAGTCAAGATGAGGTCACACTGGATTAGGGTGGGCTCTAAATCCAACGACTGGTGTTCTTGGATAAGAAGGCCACGTGAAGAGGCACAGATACACACACACAGGGAAGAAGGCGGTGTGATGACAAAGGCAGAGATTGGAGAGCTATATCTGCCAGAAAGGGACACTAAGGATTGCCAGCAACCACCAGAAGCTAGAAAGAGGCAAGGAAGACTCCTTCCCTCTCCTTTAGAGGGAGGAAGGCTCTGGAAACATCTTGAATTTGGACATTTAGCCACCCAGGTTGTGGTTGTTTGTTGCAGCAGCCTTAGGAAACTAATAAAGGCTCCATTTTAGATAGATAAGAAGTTCCATTTTCTGGGCAATCAAAAGTGAAGTGAGGCTAGGGGCAGGTGGTACAGACGTTGCTGATAAGAAAAGCAGGAGAAAGCTGGCTTGAAAGAGCTATAATCTGTACCTCTAGCCAAAGCACGCTAAAGAAACACACATGAGGGCGAGTTTAATAAGTTGTCAAATCTTGCTCATTATTTATTTGAATATTTCCCCAGCTCCTAATTGCAGAAAGGGCAGGGAAGGCTTCTTGGACTCTGTGGCTTGGGTCTACAGGTCTTTCCAATTCAAAATCACCTATAAATAATCATTGTGACAACCTTCCTAAAATATTCTGACAGCCTGATTAAAAAGCTCCAAGGCTTCCTTTTCTTACACAATTGTAGCAGTAGTGTCATGGGCTAAACATCAGCCTCCGGATGGGCTTTGATCTATTTGGTGTTTTAAAAATCCAGATATTTTACACTACAGTTCAGATGACCAATTCTCTTGAAAAAGAAGAAGTCCTTGTCATAGGGAACGATCAGGTGGCATTGAATAATGGCTTCTTTTTAGAAAGGGCACATATTCATTCACCTGCTACCACCACTCCTGCCAGTCCCTAGAGACTCAGTGAAATAGCTTGTCTGGCCTCTTGTACCCATTTGGGTTTTTAAGCCTTGACCTATAGGATTAACTTTACCATCTTCAACCTAACCTTACTGTATCTGTCCCCTCAAACTTCTCACTAGTCTCAAACTCAAAACCCACTATTATGCTCAAGAACCTCCCCAGTCTTCTATAAACATATAATATTAAATATCTCTTCTCTCACCTTTTAGCCAATTCTACCCCTTCTCCAGGGAACAATTGGCCCACTATTTTCTAAAACTCATTCCCCTTTTCAAATACACCTGATCCACTATTTTTCCAGAACTTACTTCTTATTTGTGTCTGCTACTTAAGAGTTTTCTTAATTGAATACTATCTGGCATTGTTAGTTGACTGTCCAGTACATACATTTCACCAAAGATTATAGGATCATCACAAACTTATTTGCTATCATCACACATGATTAGCTTTCATAAAATGTTTGCCCAGTGAATGTTGTCAATGAGTGAGTCATCACCAAAGGCAAGGTGGCTAGTGTATAATTCTAACTACTCACTTTTGGATTAGAATAGGTAGGCTTTTTGCTTCACCCTGTTATTTCTGGACAATTTCTTTCTTGATGGGTATCTACCAAAGAATGGGGAGAATAAAGAAGGGTATGGTTTTCTCATGAATTACTCTAATATAAGGCTTCATGAGAAGAAAGTTTGAAACCAACAGTTAAAACAAGATTATTATATTATTCAGACTTTCTGTGATCACAATTATCACGGAAAATCTAAAACCAATTACATCATCACATTCTGACTTCTGACGTCACTGCAATATTATCAGTTAAGTTTGGATGGCTTCTACTAAATGAAATGTCAAGATACAATATACTAGGCTAGCTACTGATTTTATTTCATATGCACCTGAATTTAAATTACTTCTGTTCTGGATGACAGTCTACCCCAAAGTTGCTGAATCTTTAAATTCCTAAAGATATCTATATGGCAGAGTGCTTGGGTTAGACATTTCCCCAGGTTTTTTGTCTCCAATCTCTGTATTTTTAATTAGGGGATTGTGTTGGCAGTGACTCCTAGAGTGGAAACCATCTAGTAGGTTTTAAATGGTTTTGGATTGCTTCCTAGTAGTAGTAAAACCCCAAATTAATGAGACAGAACTGATTTGAGAATGATGAGTTTGAAGCATACCAGAAGCTTTGCCCACTCAATTTAACTCATTCCTGAAAGTCATTCTCATTTTTAAAAATGGCTATTTGTATTGCAAATTTTCACAAGACTGATCATATAATAGCAACCAATTCATTTCCTTGAGAAAACCTTTTGTAACTTTAATCCTCACAAAGGACTATAAGCCAAGTCCTTTCTCTGTTGATATAGAGCAGTTTCCTTATGCACATTCTATTATATTATAACAATACATCATTTTGAAGTAAAGTTTTATTTGTTTGCGACAGTGATATCTTCTTAGCCTATTTAAAAGAAGTACTTTTACTTGGCGTGATTTTATTAGGAATTCTCTAGAAGCAGGTTTTGCTGTTATTTTTTCTTAGGAAGTATCCAAAACTAAGAATGCTGTTTTATCAGGATCCACATTCAATTCTAAAGGGCAGGGAAAAGGAGGCAAATCCCAGGGGGGAAATGCAGAAAGCACTGCTGGAGCACAAACAGCTCTTTCTGTGGCTCTTTCATAGAAGAGCAAGAAGTTTGTAAGAAAATTAGGCCCATAACCACGCATTCAAATGAGAGCCTCTAAATGGCCTTTACAGTGAACCTTGGAAATGAGGCCCTGGTTGAATGTCATTCCCGTCTCAGTCTGAGTGCTCCTCCTCTCTGCTAGTCCAACCTCTCCTCTCCCTGTCATTACTAACTAGTGCCGGTTGAAACTGGCTGGCTCCGGTCTTTGCAGCATCCTTCCTCTCTTTCCTGGGGCTTTTGTTCTTGTCAGAACAGAGCACGGCTTTTTTGCTCCCATGCAGCTTGTGCAATTAATCCACAAACTGAAAAACATCACAGCATGTCATTCAATAACCTATTATTGACCTGGTTCTCTGAAAAGATAATATTAATCTAAAGCAAATATAACTGCATGTTTACTATTTATTATCATATATATTTGTATTTCATCTATTCTCCTAGTTCTGATAGGGCAATGGCTTTTATCCTTTGGTTAATTACAAGTCATTCTGTATCACTGTTCTGCTTGCTGTTTATGAGGCCCTATAGAAGTATTTATAGAGAGAGAGAACGTGAAAAGAATCCAAGGAAAGTTCATTCAAATATCCTAACTTTTTATGTTTTTTTTTCACTGGACAGACAGGAAGAGTAAGTGGAATAGTCTTTAGTCATCCAACAAAGGGAAAACTGGAGAGTGTCACTGATACAGTGGCATTATTTAAAGTAATACATTTGTTTTCGAATTATTTTAAGCACTGAATATGCCTCTTCTGTCACAGTACCTGTGGGAAGGGAAACCATTCCAAAGCAGCTTTTGTTTTCAGAATAAGCATATGTTATTTATTACCAAAGTTCAAAGGAAATGAAATTAATTTAAATCATAGAAACATTACATTCTGATGAAATAAAAATGATTTAGTCAAACCATATATTAACTGCAGTTTGCTTTCTAGTATTAGAGACTAAAATGACAACCTGTTGTGACTGGAGTTTTGGCCTCTGATTTCTGTATGTCTAGGCATGCAGAGTGAGAGAGAGAGAGAGAGAGTATCTGTGTATGTTGGAGAAGGTAAAAGAAGAAGAGACAAAAGATAACGGCAATGTGACAGGGTAGGTGACACTTTTTCAGGCAAGGATTTAGGATTTATATGCTAACAAACAGCTCACAGATCTAATGGACTCTACCAGACTAAACCAGCTGAGAGAACTGGACTTGGCCTAATGGTAGGTGTCACACCCTGGAAAGTGAACTTTTGCCTATGCATGCATTTTGTTTGGTCAGTACAGTGTTTGTAATAATCTAACTGTGAATGCCCTTAGGCAGGGCATTCACACCTCATGTTCCCACCATTACCACTCCCCACTGCCTTCCACTGGTCTTCATTCCCACATTTATGGTGTGACTGGCCCCTGAAGGCCTTTGAGTTTGCACCTCCCACTTAAGAGCCTCAGGTGAGCTCTAGGACCCAACACCTCAACTGGCTACATCCTAAAGCCTACTTCCAAGCTCTTGATACATGTTTTCCTCTCTATTTTAGGAATTCTGTCTTAGAAACAAATTTACTGTGGCTATCAACATGGCAGCGTATACAAAATACCGACCTATCTTTACCAAGTGTACATGTGTTTACAATTAAACAGAGCATTGTACTGAAACGCAGCCAACTCACCTGTGTATTGTCCCTTTGCCAGCAATGCCCAACCTTGCAACAAGAAGTGGAATCGTCAAAATCAGGGATGACTCATAAATGCAAAGTAAATGCCAACTACACCCTGTCTTTTGACTTAGTTTGGATTCTTGAATAAAACTAGAAAATGACACAGATTATGATAGATAAATGCATTTTCTCTTTGTGGACTAGTTTGAACACTGAGTGTGCTCTTATATTTCAAAAATCAAAGCAACTCATATTTTGGATAAGACAGAATCAGAATTTACATCTAAGTCCTTAAAAGACAGTCAAGTGAGAGGTAGTAGACTCTTAGCTTATTTACATTCCTTTCCTGAAATAATGGCAGTTCCTTTGCTGTTCTGCTAGTCTACAAGAAATGATAAGAGCTATTTACAGGAACAGTTCTTAAGGGGAAAGCAAGCAGACAATGGCACTTTGAAGGCCTAAGGAAAATGAGAACACCAAGTTATATTGCTGGAAATGTTATTTCTGCACTGCGTGAGGAGGTGAGGTGAGGTGAGAATGACAGGATCTCTTGCTTGCATGGACGACTCTACAGTGACATCAGCTTTGAAGAATAAGACAAATGTGTCTAATATCTCTTAAGCTCTCTAGGAAAAGATTATTGTCTGCCTTTCATGAGGTCATACAGAAATGGCTAACAACTTCTGAGGCTTCTGTAAGGTTCACAAGAAAGTAGAATGAAAAAATGCTAAAAATCTGGAAACCACTATTCAAGTGTCAGGTATTAATGCTATTATTTTAAAATCACGCAAAAGAAAAGGCAATTCTGCCACCTGTACAGTAGCTACATTTTCACTGAAAAGTTGTTTATGAATTCTAAATATTATTCCCAGGTGAACAAGAGAATTTTCTCCCTAAATTATTATCATTTCTTCCCACACTTAGTTTCATAGTAATTTATATCCTCGT
Organism: Lepilemur ruficaudatus; assembly: GCA_963574885.1. Taxonomy (NCBI): domain Eukaryota; kingdom Metazoa; phylum Chordata; class Mammalia; order Primates; family Lepilemuridae; genus Lepilemur; species Lepilemur ruficaudatus. Next base: position 60,742 of record CAUYRT010034552.1, on the reverse strand, counting down.
CATTGAGAGCATTTTATTCACAATAACATTAATCTACAAATATCCCCACAAAGCAGAATTCAAATTGCGTGGAAAGTAAGCAGTGAACCTAGAATGGGATCCACATTTTCTGACCTTCAGTTTAGTGTTCCATCTGTTAGGCCCTGGTATTTGAATAATGAACTCAAATTAACCTAATTGTCATTGCTCAAAAATTCATTAATCACAGCAACAGATCAGAACAAAATGAGTAAGTCAATGAAAACGAATACCCTAAAACTGCTTTTAAGAGTCATTCCTCACACAGCTACCTAATTAATGAGAGAAACTCTAATCCACATCTTGTACCTAATTAAAAATGGGCCCCTTATTATGTTTTAAAATGTAATTCTGAGGTTCAAATTCTGACAGTATGCTTTTCTTTCATTACTTTAGTTTGATTTTGTTTTCCAGGCCAGAAGATTTGAACAGATTTGCTAAAACTGGCACTTTTGTTAGATAAACAAAGCAGATTATCAATCTTCTTCTGGATTTATTTTATTTTTAATTTCACAATGATAGCCTTCTACCAGTATAGATTTAGTACAGAGAATAGAGAGAGAAACACAAGCAAATACATATACGGTTAGTATTATATTTCTTGTGGCAGTTTTCTAGGCATGTGACAAGAATAATAAAAGTGAGTTCCTCTGGATATAGTTCCCCGGTTGAAAGGTAACAAAAGTGGATCCTAGAATTACCACTTGACTTCTCCTACTGATACTGTGATTAGTAAACAATCCCAGAATTATAACTTACTTCAGTGTTTCAATGATTAATAAAACCCTATCTGATCAAAGCTATTATTAGCAATAAAATGGAATGTAGGCCCCAAGAGAGTAGAGATTTGATGTGATTTGTCTGCTGTCATATATCCTGTGTACCAAATAGTGCCTGGCATATAGTAGGTGTTCAATAAAATATTTATTGAGTGACAGGGAGTGGGAAATTAAGCAGAGGCTTTGGCTAAGAGAACAGGGTCATATACAGAGTAAATCACAGAAAGCTTTCAAAGTATCCAGTGGGGAAGTCTTTAATTAATATCTCTTTTAAAACCAAAACATAATCAGCCACACTATTATCTTTTCCCTCCAAAAAGTATACTCTTCAATACTTACGGTAGTGTATTGCATTAGGAAATAAATGACAAGTCAAACCCAAACAATTCTAAAATTGTGGCAATCTAAATAAGAATAGTTTCAAGTTAATCAATGTGAATTTTTCAGAGTAATTAAGTACCTCAACTTGAATGGATATGAGTAAAGAAAAATGTTGCTTTGTCCTAAAAGACATTAAAAAGTATTGAATGCCATCTCCAATAAAATTATTTTTTATTTCTCACTCTTACTCAACCAGGTTGTTTAAGACTCTCAGTTGAAGATGCACAATGGGTTCACACAGGAAAGCCCACTCTAAATACATACCAATGGTGGAAGTAAAAAAAAAAAAAAAAAAAAAAAGAGCTGGGAAGTAAAAATCACAGCCAAGGTAAAATACAATCAAACATTTTTGTAAAGCAGAAATGCAACAAAAATCAAGACACTTGGCAGGTACAAATAAAAAGCAATCAATAAAATCATTAATTTGCACATAAAGGCACTCAGGATGAAATTAATTTCATGAAATAATCTGGCAAAGATACTAAAAATAAAATATGCTAACAATGGCCAGAGATAAATGAAGACAAAATTGTCAATAAGAATGAGTCTATAAAATATACACAGTTAGAAGGTAAATATTGGTGGATGTGGAAGATGGCTGACTAGAGACATCACTTGTCAGATTGGCCTGGCTGGAAGGTGGGAAATTAGACTGAGGAGAGTGAAGAAGAGTTGCTGCTCAGGTGTGGATAACACAGAGAGATGGCAGAGATGACTGGGGACCCCATGGAGAAAAGTTGTGAAGCTGAGAAGGAAGAGGATAAAGAGGAGAAGATACCAGCGAGGAGCAAACCCAGAGAGGCTAGGAGCCCAGTGAAAGGGTAAGGAGAGATACCCCTCCCCCTCATATATGCCTTTGATGAACAGCAATAAACTGGGTTTATTGAAGGCTTTTCCACCCTCCATGAGCCCAGGTATGGTGGCTAATAAGGAACAGTGGGGTGAACTAGCAAAGCCCCAGGTGTTTGGGCAGTCCATGAGGGGTTCCCTCTGGGTGAGTGCCACAGGAGGCTGGAGTGCCAGCTTTCTCCCATCTAAACATTTCTTCCCCTGCACCTCTCATAACCACAGCAACCAAGAAAGCAGTTTGAACTCAGGCTGAGTGGGAGCTGTAGCCCCTCCCCCACAAATCATTACAACTGCAGAAGAAGTTTGAGCCGAGAAGCTCACAAACGGCTGCTTCTCTCCGGTGGGTGAGCACTAGAGGCTGAACTCTCCACTGAAAAGTGGGCCACCCCTCTTCCCTTAAAGGCTTGTGGTGGAACAGCAGGGCCAATTTGGGATCACCCTGCCCACTGGCATTTCCTGGGATCGGACACCAGTGGTCCTGGACATGATACGGGTGCCAGGAGATGCAGAGGAAGTCTGGGAGCTGGACTCAGGTGGCAAGGAAGCCCGTGTGGACACATCCAATAGGAGAGTGTGGTGGGGTGCTGAGAAATGGGGATCTGGGAGCACACCCACCACCCCTCTGGACAACCTCCATATTGGATAAGGGTGCAGTATTCAGCATTTGGAGAGAAATAGCCTAGCCCCTGGTTCCATGACAACTAAATGCCTCCCACTCACACACTAGCTGACCGGGTGCTGAGGCCCCTCCCCTGACCTCATTAAAACAGGGACAGCAGTTTGAACCGAGAAGTTTATGAGCGGCTTTTTCTCTCCAGTGGGAGCATGCTCCTGGCTAAGGTCCCCACAGATGGAGAAGCCCATTCCTCATCATCTGAGAACATTTCATGCATTTCCATGCATTTCATGGAGATGAATGCTAGTGGGTCAGACACACGGACTGGGGGGATGTTTGAGAGATGGATTTGGGTGGTGAGGGAACACACATGGACTGAACTGACAGGAGTGTGCTGTGGGGTCCATGGAGTGGTGATTTGGGAGAGTGCTCACTCCTTCCTACAGAAAAACTAGGCTACTGGTCAAGGTCCTAAGCCAAGACCTTAGCAGTCAAGCATTTAGGCCTGTCCCCTGTGAATAGCCTTTCCTGCTTGGAGAGCTTATCCTGAACCTACTACCAGAAGCTCCTGCTAGTGACTGGAAATGCCCACTGAGGCTTTTCAAAGACTTTCAGGGTCCTGCAACCTAGCTATGAACTGCCTTGCTCCTCCCCTCACCTCAGTAGGAGTAGAGATCAAGCAACACCCTGGGGGATACAGGGTCCCTCTAAAGCTTGGGGCTTTAAAATATCCCACCTGGGGACAAGAGCTTACTACAGGCACAAAAGAAAATCTTGGCAGTTTGTTCTTTCACACAAACATCAACCAATGACAGGGAGAACAACTCTACAACTAATCACAGTGCCTTTCAACTCAAGCAAACAGGGCATGGCTGATTTGTACTCACAAGTACCACACGCTATCTCAGAGACTAAGCCGGGGCACCCAACACGATTCACACTGCTGGGAAGAGGTGAAGACAGGAGGTCAGAGGCAACCCAAGAGAATCATCAAATCTGCTTGAACACCTTATAGGCAACTCAGGATCAGCACTCCTTTCCCAAACACAATGAGGAACTGATTTTCAGGGACCCAGAGACAGGCCAGCAAGCCAATCCTCACACATACAGGACTTGATTGAGAGGACAGATGGGAAACAATCAGTGGAAGAACTCTGGAAGTATGAAAAATTAGAGCAAAAGGACACCCCTTAAAGAAAACAATAACTCTTTACCAATGGATACCAATCAAAATGAAAAGCTTGAAAGGAAACATAAAGAATTTTAAATATGGATTATAAGGAAGCGCAAAGAAATACAAGAGAAAATGGAAAACCAACACATAAAAACCACAAATATGATACAGTAAATAAATCAAAAATTCACTAAAGAAATTGAATTATTAAAAAAAATCAGAATTTCTGGAAATAAAAAATTCATTTAAGGAAATACAAAACACAGTGGAAAGTTTTAAGAATAGACTACACTGGGCAGAAGAAAGAATCCCAGACAACACCTTCAAATTAAACAAGTCAGTCAAAGATAATGAACAGAGAAAGAGGAATGAACAAAGTCTACAAAAATATGGTACTATGTAAAGAAGCCAAACATAAGAATCATAGACATCCCTGAGGATGAAGAAGAAAATAGAGAAGGGCTGGAAAACCTAACTGAGGGAATAATTGAGGAAAACTTCCTGGTTTTGCTAGAGATTTAAATATTCAGATACAAGAAGCTCAACAAATACTTGAGAGATTCATAACAAAGAAGAAATTACCATGACACACAGTCATCAGACTGGCCAAAGTTAATGTGAAGGAGGAACTTCTGTGAGCCTTAAGATGAAAATATCAGTTAACTTACAAATGAAAACCTACTGGACTAACTGCAGACTTTTCAACTGAGACCACACAAGCCAGAGGGATTGGGACCCCATCTTCAGACTTCTTAAACAGAATAATGGACAGCCTAGAATTGTGTATCCTGCAAAACTAAGTTTCTTATATGAGGAAGAAATAAAGACTTTCCCAGACAAGCAAACACTGAGGGAATTTATCAAGACCAGACCTGCCCTGTAGGAAGTATTCAGAACTGCATTATGCATTGATTAGCACAATAGACACCACCAGTGTAAAATCACCCAAAAGCTAAACTTGAGAGCCCATATATCATAATGACTCACGAAGTAAAACAAAGCAATAAGGTTCTACCCAACAGGATGAACAGAAATGCATTCTGCTTATCAATTCTTTCAATAAACATGAACAGCTTAAATTCCCCACTTAAAAGACAGTCTGGCTGACTGGATAAAAAAATATAAGCCAAGTATCTTCTGTCTCCGGGAAACATATCTAACCCATAAGGACTCATTCAGACTCAAGGTGAAGGGATGGAAAACAATATTCCATGCAAACGGAAACCAAAAGAAAGCTGGTGTAGCCATTCTCGTATCAGATAAAATGGATTTCAAATCAACAATAGTAAAGAAAGACAATGAAGATCATTTTATATAGTGGTAAAGGGGGCAATTCAACAAGAAGATATAATAATCCTAGATATTTATGCATGTAATATAGGTGCACCCAGATTCATAAAGCAAATTCTACTAGATCTAAATAAAGTGATAAACAGTAGCATTCTCATAGCCAACACCCAACTTACCGAATGGGACAGATCCTCCAAGCAGAAAATGAACAAAGAAACACTAGATTTAAACAGGACTCTAGAACAAATAGGCCTAATGGACATCCACACAACATTCTACCGAAAAACCACTGAATATACATTCTTCTCTTCAGCACATGGAACATTCTCTGAGACTGATCAGCTCTTAGGCAACAAATCATGTTGCAACAAATTAAAAAAAAAACAGAAATTATACCATGTATCTCCTCAGACCACACGAGAATAAAATTAGAAATCAATTTCAACAGAAACACTCAATTCTACACAAAGTCATGGAAATTAAATAACCTACTGTTGAATGATTATTGGTCAAGGAGGAAATTAAGATGGAAATCAAAAGATTCCTCAAACAAAATGACAAAGGGGATACGAGTAATCAAAATCTGTGGGATTCAGCAAAAGTAGTTGCAAGGGCGAATTTCATAGACTTAACTGCCTACATCCAAAAGACAGAAAGATCACAAGTCAACAATCTAATGAATCATGTCATGGAATTGGGAAAGGAAGAGCAAACCAAACCCAAACCCAAACCCAGCAGAAGAAAAGAAATAACGAAGGTCAGAAGAGAACTAAATGAAATCAAAAACAGAAGAATTATACAGAAGATTAATGAAACAATAAGTTGGTTCTTTGAAAAGATAAACAAAATTGATAGACCTCTCACTAAATTAACCAGAAGTAGAAAAGAAAGGACCCTAATAGCTCAATCAGAAATGAAAAAGGAGAGATTACAGTTGATACCAAAGAAATACAAAAATACTATCTCTGAATACTATAAAAATCTCTTCACACATAAACTTGAAAATGGTGAGAAAGAGGACAAATTCCTGGAAACACACAACCTTTCAAAGCTCAATCAAGATGAACTAGACCTCCTGAACAGACCAATTATTAGCAATGAAACTGAAACAATAAAAAAAACTTCCAACAAAAAAAATGTTCTGGACCAGATGGTTTTGCAGCCGAATTTTATCAGACCTACAAAGAAGAATTGGTACCTGTATTGCAGAAAATATTTCATCACATCAAGAAGGAAGGAATTCTCCCCAACTTGTTCTGAGAAGCCAGTATCACCTTGATACTGAAGCCAGGAAAGGACATAACAAGAAAAAAACTATAGATCAATATCCCTTATGAATATATATGTAAAAATTCTCAGTAAAATTCTAGCAAACCAAATTCAGGAGCACATCAAAAAAATAATCCATTGTAACCAAGTGGGATTCATTCCAGGGATGCAAGGATAGTTCAACATACATAAATCCATAAATGTGACTCACCACATAAACAGAAGCAAAAACAAAGATCATATGATCATCTCAATAGATGTAGAAAAAGCATTCAACAAAATTCAGCACCCTTTTATGATAAGAACTCTTGGCATGGATGGAACATACCATAAAATTATAAAAGCCATATATGACAAGCCCACAGCCAATATCATACTGAATGGGGAAAAGTAGAAAGTATTCCCATTTAGAACTGGAACAAGATAAGGATGCCCACTGTCACCACTTTTATTCAACACAGTGCTGGAAGTCCTAGCCAGAACAATCAGTTAAGAGACGGCAATCAAGGGTATCCAAATGGGAAAGAGGTCAAACTATCACTCTTTGCCGATGATATGGTCTTTTATCTAGAAAACCCCAAAGATTCTGCCAAGAGACTCCTAGAATTGATAAATAATTCAGCAAAGTTTCAGGTTACAAAATCAAAGATAAGTAAATATGAAAAAAACCCACAACTTTAAAACTTAAAAATATAGTTACTGCAAGTAAAAATGCAATAAATGTGATAACAGTAAACTGGGATCAAAGAGTAAATTAGTGAAAGGATAGTAAATACTGAGGAACTCATTCAGAATATAGAACAGAAATAAAGAGCTAAGAATTAAATATAATATTCATGATAAAGGAAAGTATCTCAAGAAACCTTCCAGAAAAAGAGAATAGAGGAAATGGTAAAAGAATATGAAAAGTAATTGCTGAGAATTTTTCAGAATTAAAGAAAAATATTGTATTAGGTTGAAAGTACAATCAAACTTCTAAGGAGAAAAAATAAGGATAGAATATATAAGGATAGATCTAGATCTAGATATATTATAATGAAGCCAGAGAACCTTAAAAACTACCACAGGGAAAAATACAAATTATCTACATTAGAACAATAGCTATACTGACAATAGACTTCTCACTGGCTACAACAGATGACAAGAAACAGTGAAGTGTATTTTCAAGGTGCTGAGGAAATGTAAACACTCACCCATAATTTTATATCCTGCCAAACTACTATGCAAGATTGAAGGCAAAATAAAGACATTAAAAATAATTTTTTATTCTCAAGATTTGCTTAAAAAGGTTTTTTTTTATTTGTATAATTTAAGGGGTACACATGCAATTCTTTTCCATGTAATATTGCATAGTGGTAAAGTCTGAGCTTATAGTGTAACCTTTACCTGAATAATGTACATTGTACCCATTAAGTAATTTCTCATCTCTCAGCCCCGTCACTATCCCACTCTTCCAAGTCTCCAATGTGTTATTATTATTCCACACTCCATGTTCATGTGTTCACAAGAGTGAAAACATTTTATATATACAAAGACTATGATAGCTAGCACCAACATACACATCAAAACCCATTAAAGTAAATTCTTCTGGAGAAAGAAAATTAAACAGCAGGAAGAAATAATATATAAGAAACTGCATTAGACAAAGCAAGTAACTTTCATCAACAGTTTTATCTATTAAAAAGGGTAATAAATTTTCATTGAAAAAATCTATAAGCAAAAACAAAATCGACAAGATCCTTGCTACAGTTAGGAGGAAGATAGAAATTATAAATAAATACAGACTTTTTAAAAAAATTAAATATATATGTCAAAATTTATGAGTAAGCATCAATATATTCCACAATTTCCAGACTATCATAGGAAAACAAGAGGCAAAAAAATTATCAGTTCAACAGAGCATAGGGAAGGAGAAAAATGAAGAAAAAGAAAAAGATGATCAACAGAAAACACAAAATAATGTAGATATCCATCAGTTATCATAATAAATGTCCACAGATTTACCTCACTTATAAAGAAATAGAGAGGAAACCTGATTAAATAAGATTTCCAAAGGCAAAAACAAAATTAAGCTATAAATTGCTTACAAGAATCGTATCTAAAACAAAAACATACAGAGGCTGAAAATAAAGTATGAAAAAAGATATACCTTACAAATATACTAAAAACAGCAACAAAAGGATACCTTAGCAATAAGAATATCAGGTCAAATATAATTTAAAAGAAAAAAGCATTAAAAGGGTATAAAAGATACTTTATAATATAAAAAAAATCTATCAAAAATGTATGAAAAAATAACAGTGTGACATTAAAACATATTTGGAAAAATCTTACGGAACTAAAAGGAGATAGTGACAAACACCTAATGAAAGCAGATGATTTAACGCACCTCCATCACATACTCATAGATCAAGAAGATAACACATATAGTAAAGATATAAATGGTCTGAAAAAACAAGTTTGAGAAATTGCCAGGAAATATTTATAAAAATTGCCTATATACTACACTCCTCCTAAAATTTCAACAAATATCTAAAAAGCTGATATCAGACACACTACTTTTTTCCCCATGCATACTTAAGTCACATGACACTACTCAATATTATTCAATTGGAAATCAACAATAAGAAAGAAGTATAAAAATAAAACGTGTTAAAAAATTTTAAATGCACTCCTAAATTAATTCAAGAAGTTAAAATGGAAATTACCTAAAGATTAGAACTAAATGACAGTGAAAGGTACTAGATTCCCAAATTTCTTGGAAAGCAGCTGCAGTGATACTGAAAGGTAAATTTATAAACTTAATTGTACTTACAAAACAAAATGAATAAGAAAAGAGAGAATTTAATTCAAAAGCCTCAGGTGAAGATATAAACTAAACATATTAGGTACAAGAAAATACAGAATAAATAAAAGATAAAATATTTATTAGAAAAAAGTAAAGATAGACAACAAAACCATAAGCTTGTTCTTTGAAAATACCAATAAAATAGATAAACCCTGAGAAAATATGATCCAGAAATAAAGGCACAAATTTTAAAAAGGAGAAGATTTTTAAAGATATAATTGATGGCATTAAAAAAAATCATAAAGAGATACAGAAATATTTTATATTAATAAATTTGAAAGTTGTAGATATATTTTTAAATACAGAAAGAATGTATGTGCATGCACATGTGTATGGGAGAGAACACCACAATTAATATGAAATATAGAGAAAATAAAAAAATAGACTAATACAATCTTGAACAAACAAGCTTGAGAAATTGCAGGAAATATTTATAAAAACTGCCTATGTACGAGAGCCCTCCTAAAATTCCAATATTTAGAAAGTTGACATCAGACACACTACTGTTTTTATTCCCCGTGCATACTCAAGCCACATGAGTATGCATGGGGAAGTCTGTGGTGCCCCCAACTTAATAACCAAACAATACAACGAAAGTACTATTAGGAAATTATCTGCTCATTTTTCAGACTTTTTTCCCCTGTTGAATGACTATGAATTTCCATAAGTTTCAAGAGCATAATCAATCTCTCCTCTCTATATCAGAGAGAAAAACTTACCCAAATAGGTTACAGCTATTCCTCTCAACCAGCTGCTCCCAGTTAGGGTCCAGGGGGTGCAGAAGTTGGGACTGAGTGCAGCAGGGAGATGCAAAGCCCCAGAACCACTCACCCCTCACCCGGAGCAGCCTCACTACCAACAAATGTCATTTTCTGTATTTCTCATGACATAAAAAAGGCTGGGAAACAAAACTATGGAGTATGTGAAATCATTAATTTCTGATTTGATAAGAATTAGAGCTGAAATATCTAATTTCTGGTTGTAGGGCCTCAAATCTATTGACAGGAATAGGAAAGCTTTCTTGTCAGGTAAATATGCTTAATGTTTTCACTGACTATTTATTGTTCTCCAAAGTAACTGACATAACCACAAACTCTAGAGATTAAAACAAAGGAAAACAAAACTGTTATTAATTGAATGTTTATGTCCCCCCAAAATTCACATGTTAAAGTCCTGACCTCCAAAGTGATGATATTTAGAGATGGGGCCTTTGAGAGGTAATTAAAGTTAGATGAGGTCATAAGGGTGGTGTCCTCACGATGGGATTAGTGTCCTTATCAGAAGACACACCAGAGAGCTTGCTCTTTCTGCATCTCCAAGTGCACACAGAGAAGAGGTCACGTGAGCACACAGTGAGATGGCAGCCACCTACAAGCCAAGAGAAGAGGCATCAGAATGAAATCTACCTTGCATGCACCCTGATCTTGAACTTCCCAGCATCCAGAATTGCTAGAAATAAATTTCAGTTGTTTAATCTACACAGTCTGGTATTTTGTTATGGCAGCCCACACAGACTATGATTAAACAAAACAAAATAAAACAAAATATCCTTGTATAAGTAGTGGTCCCTGTGATCTCAAAGACCCAACAATTGAAAGACTGGAATGATGATTCAGAAGGTGATCTGATTCCAGCTGGTAAAAGTCCGATTAGAGGATGCATACAAAACGCCCCACAGGTGCACCAGAGGAAGCGCTTATCTCATGTCATGTGAGCCATAAGGAGCTGTGGACAGGTTGCTAAGAGGAGCTGATATATGAGATGGGCCTGAATAGACAAGTAGGATTTTTATCAGACTTAGAAGGGTATGTGGCAAAATAATGTTCTGAAATAACCAAGGTTTTTTCCCCTCTGAATTTCCTTGTCAGCTCTTATCACCCCCAAGCATTCAAGCAACAGCAAGACTGAGCAGCATTAACTGCTCAGAGAAGGCATTAATCATAAGGTAGAATGTAGATAAGTTAAGAGATCAAAGATCTGGAGAAACACTGAGTAAAGGCAAAACCTCACACCCTAGATTGGAACAGATCTACAGACCCGTAGAGTGGACAGAGGTGAGACGGAGAGGAAGCAAAGAGAGTGAAGAAATGAGGAGAGGCTATGCCAACTCCCAGGGAGAAGAACAGGCAAAAACTCCCAACAGGTTTGAGGATCTGAGGTCAGTGGGAATCAATTGCAATGCAATGGCTACTTTTTTGGATAAATTTCTTGAGTGGAAAAGGCTATAGTCTTTGTGTAGGCAGTTCAGTTGTGCCTGTGACAGGTCCCCTGTCTACCTTGTCCAGATGGCTCACTATTGTAAGAGTTCCCAAGAACCTAAGTGCAGACACAGTAAAAGGCCAAAGGAGACCGGAGTTGATAGGTTGTTTCCACACCAAGCAGAACAGAGCTTAATCCAGCTATGATTAAATAGAGTCATGTTCCTTACATATCTGTGTGCGTGGACCGAGATCCACACCCTCTACAAGAAAGGGGGCATTCCAGGCAACAAGGACCTAAATAAAACACCACAGGATTGGAGAGCAGGGCATTTTCAGGGAAAAACAAGCAGAGGCTTAATAGTGAAGGCTTTCAAATACCAAATTCAAAAGTTCTGACTTTAAGCCAAAGGTACAGGGAACTATCACAGGTTTGTAAATTGGGGTCAGGTGTGCAGGCAAAGAAACAGATACTCAGAACTGTGTGGAGAAAAGTAACTAATGCGGAAAATACACTTGACAGAGAAGATAGGAGACTCAGAGAATAGTTAAGTAGACTGACTCTCGCAGTAATCAAAGCCATGATCTTGACTGAGTGAAATATATCATGTATATGGATCTTCTAAATGAATTAGCGCCACAAAGCTTTGGCCACATGGACCTGGTATGTTCTGTCATTTAATCCCCAAAACAAGTTGCTATACAGGTCTCGTTATCCCCGCATTAAGATGACGAAACAGCCTCCACAAAGGAAGTCCCTCAGGTCTATGCAGAACCATCAGCTCTCGCTTAGACAATTGCAAAACTGCTTAAATTAGTCTTTCTACTTTCATCCCAGCCTCATATAGTCTAGAATCAACTCAGAAGTTAGAGAGATACTCTGAAAAGTTAAGTCTAGTCAGCCTACTCTTCGGCACAAAGAGTGCCGATGACTTCCTATCTCATTTGGAGAGAACTCCTACTAGGTCCTCACACACTTCACCGACTTCGTCTCCCACCACTCTCCCTCACGTTCCAGAACAAGATTGTCTTACTGATCCTAGAATAAACCTCAAGATGGCCCTTGTTTTTCCTTTTATCTGAAATAGTCTCCCCGGTTATATGCATAGCCTTCTCCCTCCTTTTCTTCAGATCACTGCTCAAATAGTATCTTCTCAGAGAGATTTTCCTTGGCCTCTCTGTATCAAATAGTTCTGCCCCTAACACTCTTAATCCTTTTACAACATTAACCCCTTTCACTGCAATGACTCCTTACCTGGTGTGCACCCTTGCCCTGCCACCACCAGCACCAAACAGAAACACCACAAGTAAAGGAATTTTGTTTGCATGTTCACTGCCATAAACAAAATACAGAACAGGGCCTGACACATTGCAAGCACTCAACGAGCGAACGAACTGAACTGATGGGGCCGGGTCTCGAACGTGGATATAACACATTTGAAAAATCATGTTTTTTAAGTAAATAAACCAACCAATTTCAATTTGAAGTGCATTTCAGAGTGTGATTATTTCTGGTATATTAAACAAATAACTAGTTTAATTTCATACGCATAATTATATACATGGGATCTGTATATCGGTGTGTGACCAGCAATAATGAGACTGACTTTCACATGCCACTGAGCAAGTGTCCTCTTTGTAGTCCTGTCATTGCCATCTGTGTGTTTGTATGTATGTTTGTATATATATACACAGACACACACACGAAGAGCAGTCCTATAATCTCTACTTTTTTTTAACCTGAAAGCTCTTCTTGACACAAATCACTGCTTTTTGCATTCTATTGTGACTTAATATTCTCAACTACTCCCAACTGAGATATACTTAGGGATCTATATGTTTTTACATATGAGGAAAAAAAAATGTCAGGGAGCAAATTATTATTTTAAAAGTATTAGAACTTTTAGTGAACATTGATATCAAACACATGTGCTTTTCTAACAATTAAAACATCTCTCTACAAAATAGTACCTTGAAAAATAAGTACCAATCAAACCACTTGGAAGTTGTTTTTGTTTGCTTGTTTTTAAACAACAAAAAAAGTCATCTCCACTAACAAATAGACACTCGGCACAAAAATCTTTAGCTTAGAAACAAAAATACAAAAGATGAATAAATGCCCACAAGATTTATTGAGGAAAGTCATTTGGGCCCACTAGGAAAGAGAGCTTGGAATGAGTGCCTCCTAGTGGGCAGACTTACTCAGTGTAGACACGACGAGATGGAAAAGTACCTTTCAAATGAAAACGAAATGGGATATTTGGGAAATCATACCACTAATGAAAAAAAATTCACAGCCTTGCAAGCTCATTTCCTACCAAGTTACCATTTCCTTGAATTCTCTCACCTGTTAAAATGATTACATACGGATTTATCCACGAGGAAAATAAGCTAACCTGTCCTGCAGTGCTTGAGAAATCCCTTCTAGCAAGTGGAAAATTTATAACAATTTAAGTGGGAAAGGAAAATAAAACAAAGTGAGTAAATTAAAAACCTGAAGCTATGTTTCTCTTTTCTGTTTCAACTTTGTGCCTCTATTCCTACACACTATTTATTTTATGTCCACTAAATAATTAAGTTTTAAGATTTCAGGTGCCCAAATTTATATAAGCAGCAAGTTGACATTAATTTTTCTCCAAGTCAATATATAGCAATGGATTTTTAAGCATATGCCTGTACAGAGAGAGTTATTTCATTTCTGTCCATCAGCTAGGAGACATGTCTAATTATGGACTAATAGGTGAAGTACAAATGAATAATTATTAAAACATTTCACTTAAAAAATTATTGTCAATTTTAATTGCATGTTTGTTGAATCAAACTCTACTTTCCATACTTCAATCTAATTGTTTATATAAAATTTAGCACACGAGCAAAAAGTTATTTTTTCTTACAATTTGTGATTCTTAAAAAATTGTCAATTTCTAAGAAGAATTACATTACTTTGAAAAAAGCAAACGTTTTTCCTAGTGAAATTTATCAATTTAGGGAACAATGGGAGAAGTGAGCTAAGAAAAGAAATTAGATTTAGAGAAACTATTTGAATGTATCTAGCTGGATATAATCTTGGATAAATGACTAACTTTTTGGATAACTGATCCCTTCCATATCCCTCCTCTGCTCTAATCATCTCTGTCTCCCCAGCAATGATAAAACTGCAAGCTGCTTTGATGTCTGGATCTTGCTCATGTAGCTCCTGCTTACCAGTCCAACCACATCTCCCACTACTGGCCAATTTTGATTTACCCTCCCAGTCATCTGAAACTGCTGTTGTATTCTTTTTCTCCATCCAGCCGTGACTTTCTGCCAGAGCCGCCTCCCTTTACCAATGCTACTTGTTCTACCTTCTAGCAAGGACCTCCTCTCCCTTCCTTTCTCTCTTCACCTTTCAAAAACTGATGAATCCTTCAGTATTCAGCTTGAGTGTCTTCTATTCCAAGTCACCTTGGGATGAACAAAGTGGCCTCTTCTCTGAGCTCTCATGGCACAAGTTCGTAAGTTTTATCTTAGCATTGACACCTATATTAAAATGTTCTGTTTAGGTATCTCCTTTTCAAAGTCAGACACTGGGGGGTCATCTTCAGCTCTCAGCACAGACAGGGGATCCTCTGCAAGTGTTTATTGAGTTGCATAGTCTATGTTGTACAAGTTCTCAGATTGTGAGAGCTATTTCATTGAAATACAGGTAAAATTACTGTTACTAGACTTAAAACCACAATATTTCCTCATTTCCATTAAATGCAGTAATTTATAATAGCACAAGATCAATTTGATTAAGGCAATAAAAAATTATTATGTAAGCAAAGGAGAATTATAGTTCCTACTTAGAAATCTCGACTCATGTAAATTTAGAAATAATTTTCTAATATTTAAAAATCAAAATTTTGGCTAACATCAACATTTGGTCCCTTTTTATTTGGTTAAAAAAAAATTAAACACTTGACACAAAACAATACCATTTCATTGAAAAGAATTCATACACTGAATACTGAGTTACGAGAATCCATGTACAAAACTGCCCAGGTGATAAAAGAGCCTTACAATTTGGTGATTAGGAATTTTAGAAGATGTATAAATATGTTCCTGGCCAATTAAGTCCATAATGAAAATATTTTTTAAAAGTTTGCATTTTCATTCATTATTATCTGTTTGTTTTTAAGCAGAGTTTGCCAAAAGGACCTATGACATGCCACTGGCAACATATTCATTTTGTTGGGCCAGATTGAAAGTAAATATTGGCATCAGTGTTTTTAATGAGAAAGTTGAACATCTGACCTTATAGCTCAGGAAGCTATTGCAACAAAAGTCACACTATGATCTGTCCTTAAAATAGTACTGTTAAGAAACACATTTCTTTACCAAAGATTTGCTAGACAAACCATATTATTGAAAAAACAAACAAAATAAGATGTTTACTGGTCAGGCCATTCAAATGGAAAGCTAACACTCCTGGCTGAAATTAAAGCATATTTTAAATACAGATTGGCCTTTTTAAAATTCACCTGTTATAAAACAGAGTATGGATGAACAAATAAGCTAAAATATAAACAAAAATACTAACTTCCCTGAAAATAATTTAATGTTCTTGTAGTCCATAGTCATTAACTTATTTTCCTTAACACTGTACTGAAAAAAAATACACATATATCTATATATTAGTCAACAAATATATTCAGTGTAGTATATTCCATATTGGACCAACTAATGATCAAAAGCTATTTAGAGAAGACTGCCTAATCATAAATAGCAACATAAAAAGAACAGTACTAATACCTTTTAACTTCTAAGCTGTTTTATGTATATACTCTGGTATTTATTTATTTTATTTCAGAATATTACAGGGGTACAAATGTTTAGGTTATATATATTGCCTTTGTCCCACCCAAGTCAGAGCTTCAAGCATGTCCATGCATATATTTAAAATTTAGGTTTATATTCTAGTACATATTTAAATCTTTACATACTCTTTTTAAAAAACAATTCTTTTAAAATTGATTTCATAGAAAATCCGCAAATTTTGACAGAATTTTATAGTACCTATTAAAAAGTAGAGGCAGTTTCTGTAGTTAAAAAGATACATTATCCCTTATATACACTAAGCTAGACCTTAATGTAATGTTTGTTTATGAAAATATCCTTTTAGCTAATAGTTTCTTTATAGGCATAACAAAAATTTAGATCAAAAACTGCAATAATTCTATCCAACTTATGTGACACAGGCATGTAATACTTACAAGTTTTAAAGGACATGGTCTGGAAAGGGCAAAAATGTTTCTATTTGTCATAAATAATTTGGTTTGTTAGTGCTAAAAACATCCCAATTCCAAGCATGACTTCTTTTAAGACTGTTTATGTCCAGAAAAGACAAGACAAAATGCAAATCAGGTCACTCATTATAGAGCCACTATGTAGCAGATTGTTTTGAGGATTGTTTTGAGGACTCCAAATTGAACAAGGTAACAGTTCCTGCATGAGGAACTGAAGGACTACAAGAGACAATGCATGGAGAACCAACTATTGTTAATATGATAAATGCTATTTCTAAAGCCTGAGCATCAGCGGTGTCAGATCACATGGGAACTAGGTACAAATGCAGAGGCTGATTCAGTAGGTCAGGCTGGGCCCAGGATTCTGTATTTCTAACATACTTCCAAGTGAGGCCAGTGTTGCTGGTCTACAGATCATATTGTGAGTAGTGAAAGTTTAAATAAGTGGCAACACAGGTAATGCAGCAATTAACTCTGTTTTTGTGGAAGGTTGTCTAGGAAAGCTACTAATAGGTGACCATGGTAGTAGGTAAGGGGAGAAATAGCTCTCTAGACACAGGAAACTCCAGAAGTAAAGACATACAGCTATGGAAATACATGACATGGTAAAGTGACAGTGAGCTAACAAATGTGTTCAAAGTACAGAGTTTATGGAGTGAGTGACAGAAGTCAAAGCCAGAGAAATAATCTGAGGCCAGGTTCTGATTGTTCTATGTATCTGTCGTATGTCATAGAGCTTATCCCATAAACACTTCAGAGACCCCAGAGAGATACTGGACTTTTTAAAAATTTTCCTAAAGGGAAATAACAGAACACTGATATTTTAGAAAAATAATTCTGACATTAGCAAGGGGACTAGATTGGAAGAAGTAAATGTAAACAGGCAAAAGGTTATTTGAAATAGTTTAAGCAAGGTGTTGACATTGTGACCTACAGCTATGACAGTTAAATGAGGTAAGGAAGGAAAGGCCCTGAAAGACATATACAAAGTGACATGTGGCACAGACATGAGCTGTCCACCAAAGTCCCTTCTCCTGTCCTTTCATGATACAGGTTTGAATAGGGAGTGGCTGCCCACTTAGGGACTGTGTTTCCCTGATCCCTTGCACCCAGTAGAATGTGAATGAATTGATTTGAACAACTTAGGCCTTGCTTAAGAGTCCATTTTTGACCCTGGACTTGCACTCTCCCCTCTCCCACTGGCTAGAAGGATGACTTGGGAAATTACATGTTGAAGACAGAAGAGCTGTGTTGTAGTCTGAGTCATTACAGTGTTGCATGGAGTAGAGCTGTCTGTTGACCTGGGGCACTCATCTCAGGCTCTTGCAGGAGAAAAGAACAGAACAAGACAAAGCTTCACTGGTTTAAGTCCTAATTATTGTATATATAGGTATACACACACACACATATACATATATTATTATATGTCTTGTTCCAGCAGTTTACTTTTCACTTTCAGCCTCTAGAGGATTTAGTATTTAAGTAGCTGTGAAGGGTAAAGAACACTAGGGAGTTCAGAATGACTAAATTTAACAGCATAGACTGCAGAGTTGATAGTGTTGCCATTATTCGAGTTAAAGAAAAAGCAAAAGAAATTGCAGGTCTGGGGAGATGAAAATGAACTCACATTTTGAAGGATGAAGTTTATGATACTTACAGGATATTCTACTGGAGATAGTAGGTTTTTAGACAAACAGGTCTAGATCTTAGGAGAACTTGAAAGGACTGTAGAAGCCACAGGAGGTGGGATGCACAGGGTGAGGTTGGGCAATTAGAAGAGAAGGCTGTCAGTTACAGGATCCCAAGGAACCAAAAAAAAAAAAAAAAAAAAAAAAGGGTAGGGGGAGGAAGAATCTCATAAAACAACATCTAATGAAAAAAACAAAAATAGGTACTAAAGAACACACACATTCATACACGATGACAGTTATATAAAAGTTAAAAGCATACAAAATATGACATATGATACACTACCTAGGGGTACACATATATTTAGTCAAAGTGTATTTTTAAATGTACTGGAATTATAATTATCCAATTTTAAATAATGGATACACTTCCAGTTGGGCAGCATGGAATACAAGAGTAAGGAGGAACACATGGGGAGCTTGAATTATGTTGATAGTGTTTTACTTATTAAAGTGGGAGGGGCACAGGAGTGCTCGCTTTTTAATAGTTTACATAATTTCATAATAAAAAGTTGAAACTAATTAAAATGCTAAAAAGAAAGAGAGAAAGTTTCACAAAGTAGGATGCAGTAAATAATACCCAATGAAGATGAGAAATGGAAAATGACAACTGGATTTGACGGCCAGCAGTTTATTAATAACATTTATAAGAGAAATTTTAGTAAGTACAGGGTAACTTTAGACTTTTAAAAAATTGAAGGTGTAAAATTCTACATTTACATTCTAAACATTACACTATTTTTGTTGAGCTATTAACTCTCTAGGAAATTGCTTTATAATGAAGAAAAATAAATAAATTCTGTATCGTGTAGTAATTAGAGGAAAAATGATCCTAATGAGATTATAACTGTGCTAATTCATATAATAAGATATATATTTCTTGATTGATTTAGGAATAAACTATAAAATGTTAATAATTCCCCACTAGCATTTTAAAATTAACTCAAATCTGATAAATTTGTATCAATTTCAGTGGGTACCTGAATTTAGAATAATGAAACTTAAAAACTGACTTTGAAGAGAAAAAAGACATTTTTTTTTTTGTAATTTAGAAAGCCAACAAACTATTTTCAAAAGAATATTTGCTATCTGAACTCATATGTCTGTTGAAACCCTAACCCCCAAGTGACGGCATTAGGAGGTGGAGCCTTTGGGAGGTGATTAGATCATAAGGGCTCTTCCTTCATGAAGGGGATTAGTATCCTTATCAAGAAGCCTGAGAGAGCTCCCTTGCCCCCTGAGCCACAGGAAGACACAGTGAAAAGATGTTTATACACCAGGAAGTGGGCCCTCACAAGACGCTGAATCTGCTGGCAATTTGATCTAGGATTTCCCAGTCTCCAAAACTGAGAGAAATAAATATTCACTGTTTATAAGCCACACAGTCTATGTTATTTTGTCATAGAAATACCTGAATAGACTAACACAATATTGCAAAATATCCCTCTTTCAAAATATTGTTCTTATTTATTCTAGCAATGAAAACACCTAATGAGATCTCAAGCTATTGTCTATATTTCCATTAATGGAACTACACTCAAAGCTTAAACTAAGCCTCACCTGAATTACAGATAAATACATTAAACAGCTACAGTATATTTTAACAAGAAAAGATATTACTACAAGGAAGAATTTTAACTTTTCAGACTCCAGTTGTTTTTCTTTTTATTTAAAATAATAATAATCACTACAAGATTCCAATAAAATAAATTTGAATTTGTAGTATTTGAAGAAGACCCCCGTGGTTGGTGTATATCTGTACCACTAGTTAAGAAGTGAGGAGAGAAAGGCCTTGACTGTAATAATATTAAAAATGGAAATATAAAATAATGGTTTAAATAATCACTGTGGAGTGAAAAATACCAGGGGCAAGCGCCTACCGTATGCCAGACACTGTATAAAATATTTATATACAGATATTTCTTTTAATCTCCATACCAACCCACAAATGTGTTATTATTATATACATTCTAAAGACAAGAAAACTGAGGTGCACAGACATTAAAAAACTTATCATCTAAAGTTACAAAATAATAACTAGTGTGGTTGGGTTTCAAACTCAGATACATCTACATTCAAAATCTATAATTGTTCCACTAATCTTCGCTACCTACCTCTCAAATCAAACTCGATGACTCATGGATATGGAAAATGCAAGAAATAAATTCACTGAAAATAGCCTGAAGATTGAAACCTAATGATGTTATTAATAAAATAAATTTGGCTACTGGGAAATGGATGGTTGGATCATTTCTCTCAGGATCTGAGCTTTCACTTAGTCTAGCAGATGCGGCCTATCATAAAACAAGTGCAGGCTTCCCGAAAGTCAAGAAAGGCTTCCTGTGAGATCATTAAAACCAGAGCTGGTCTCAAACTCTGAGACTGCTTCCTACGAGAGTGAGCACCTTCCATAGCCACCAAACTGGACTGATCTAGGGCTCTGAACTGCTCAGAACTGTGAGAGCCAAACAACCTTAGCAAGTCTACTCACCCTGGAATCTGATAGGCCTCAGTCAAATTTCAGCTTCTGCTCTTATTGGTGTGTAAACTTGAATTAGGTATCTCTCCTCCAAGCTCAGTTTCCTCATTTGAAAAATGGAATAGTGAAATATATCTCCCTAAGAATATTATCAACAAAGATTAAATAAGGCAGGCAAAGTATTCAGCAAAATCAGCACTTTACAAATGCTTCTTTTGCAGAAATGATGGTGGTGATGATGATGATGGTGATACAAATGAAAGAGGAAGAGGAGGAGGAAGAAAAGAAAGAATGCAATTTTAAAACTCAGAGAGATTCTTTGAACACTGGATTTCTTGGTATTTGTTAACTAATAGCCTGCTTTCTTCTTGGTAGCATGCTTTTTATAGTAAGGGAAAATAAACAACACAAAATGAGACTCTCTGGCTGGTTTATTCTTTGAAGGAAAGAAGTTGGTTCTCTCAGTAATAGAGCTTAGTTCTCAATTATGGAGGAAACATTTCCTCAGGAGTATGATAGATTCAAAGCTTTTTATAAACTTGAAGAATGTGAAGCAGGTTACATCTGTTGATTTCGTTTTGATTCACTGAATTTTTGTTGGCTTATTTTGAGTATTCTAACCACTAGCACATCAGGCACAGGCCATAGTAGTTAATTTTTATCCATTCTTGGTTTTTGTAGATAATTTACATTTTAAAAAATTTTGTAGGTAATGATCTAGAAAGTCACTTAAATTAGAATAACCTACTTGGATGTAATTATAGGCACAATGCTATATACATCTCTGTGCTTCCAGGGAATTGCCCAAGGCTCCATTTATAAATGGAGCTATTTGTAGCATTTTCCCTCACTTCTTATTTTTGCAGTCTGGAAAATAACGAAGACTTAAAATGTGTTTAATAAATGATAATTCCCAATTCCAGGGAAGTTGTGGTGAAATAAGCACTCACAGCTGATAGTGTTGTGATTGCTATTAGATCTTTATGAAAGCAATGTGGCAAGTAGGAATAGCAAGATTTGTTCATTCTCTTTGATTTAGTTTGAAAATGATTCAGGAGAAATCAAATGACACTGCACCCAGTGTTTTCTACTGACTTACAAACGAAATGTTCAACATTATATGAAGGATTTAATAAATTAGGATACTCAAATACACAGATGTTCCAATGAAATATTTGTGAACTATGAGGAAAGGCTGAAAATATTTGCTATAGAATTAAGTAAAATAGAAAATAAAAGTTGAATATAAAATAGTATGTACATTGGGGTTGAAAGTATATAAAACATTGGTTCTTTACCTAGGGTGTACACAAGATCACCAGCAGAGCTTCCTAAAAATTCAAATGCTTTGGCCTCACCAAAAAAGAGACCTAAACAATTGATCTAGAAATGTCCTCCAGTACTGGTGGTGGAATTGTTGAAAAGTTAAATCTCTTTCAGATTTTAAAAATGTAATGATGTTACCAATTAAAAACTATCCTAATATACTTAAGTGTTAAGTCACATAGTTATTAAAGTGCCATCTCAAATGAAATGAAAATTGCTGTATTAAATCCATGTTTTTAAAAATTGCCATTGCCTTACTAAATATAATCCTTTTTCCAAATAACTCACTAGAATGGGGTCTAGAAGAAATACCGTAAAAATATAATTAAGGCTAGATTATAGCTACACTGAATACTCAGTGGGAGGCCAATGGCTTCCTGCATCCAAATGTCCCTTCCATATCTCTCCAACTCCCCAAGCCCTGGCACTATTCCACACCCAAAAAAACTCCCTGGAAATGCTATAGAAAGGCCAAGATTCTCTGCCCATACCTGTCTAAACCAAAGCCTGTCATCCCAAACATAAGAGGATCAAGGGCTTGAAAGTATGAACAAATAATTCTGGTAAGTATGGCCAGAGGCCTTATTATTAGACTCTAAATGTTTACACATATGAATTATGAAATGCTGAACTATTAAATATGTGCATATTTACAAGTGAAATCAACCAACCTGCGCTTTTGAAGTTATTAATCTTGGTACTTTGTCTAAGAATAAAGCATACCCACTTAGCAAACTATGTAAGGGCAGAGCCTGTGATTGGAGGCTGGACTCCTCCTCCCCAGAGGATGCCTGGGGGCGGGAGCAGTAGGGGGAGGAAGGGTCCTCCCAACACAGTCTGGCCAATAGCCCCCACTTAGCAGCACTTTGATCACAGTGGTTAATTTTAGAACTTGATGTGTATTTTTTACTTTGTTCCCACCCTCTTTTCTACCAATCTCACAGTCAACCTTAATTTTTGCAGAATGCTTTAGCATTTCTAAAAGAGTTTACCCTTCAGTCACAATGGAAAAACAAACAAGTTTGTGGACCTAGTCATGCTCAGTTCATGTGACTCTTCCCAAATTCCTGACCAAAGGGCACAGAGATTAATAAGTAATACTAAAGTCAGGGGGATTAGACAGCCACTGAATTCTGAAGCCAAAATCCATAGTCACTCCACACAACAAATCTCAAAGTAATTATTTCAGCATCAAGGTCCTTTAAACTAGATATTTGATTATTTTTAATTTTTTATTTGCTGTTTTAAAATGATAAACGATGTCTTATACAAATGATAATTAAGAATAAGATAGCCCAGACTACATTTGAATATGCTACCTTTTCTATGATTACTTTAAAAACGCTGTTTTGTAAAGGTAGCATTTTCTAAGTAATAATCGCCACAAACTAATAATACTGACTATTAGTTTATGTCTGCAATATTTTCTTAGCAAAACAATTGAAAGAAAATATAACAACAAAATATTTTATTCTGGAGATACTTGTAATTTTCTATAACTGTTAAATTTCTCAAAGTTATAAAAAAGAAAAAGAAAACAGTTATGAACATCACAAATCATCAGGTTTTGAGGGAAGTACATAGGCAGAGACTATAAAATCTCTTTGTTCATAAATATTCCAATAGTTACTTAAAGAATTAGTCTTTTAAGAGATTTTGAGGGTAACTAAAATATATTCCACTGTGATCATATGACAATTGTTAATTAGAAAAGAATTCTTGAAAAACAGGTTGTTTTTGTTTTTGTTGTTGTTAATAAATAAACTTACCTGGTAGTTAGTTTTAAACTTCTGTTTAAACATTATTAACTACGTGACCTACAAACTTCATGAAAAGAATGTCGTAGCTGCTGGTAAGTGAAAATCAATCAGAAATGGGAGAAACATTTCTGTTATTAAAGGTTATTAGAAAAAATAATCATATTTACAAATTTTGACTTACGTAATTTTTAGTAACACATTTGTTATATGGTTACATTTTACTCAGTATAATATTCAAACTTTGGTTTGCTGGTAAGGACCAAGCAATTTATCTCCACTTAATAGTTCTGTGATCTTAGAAAACGTAAACTCTCAGTTTTATTTAAACCCAGTTTTATCATTTTTTAAATAGGGACAATAAGAGCACCTCATTTGAAGATTTGGTTGTGAGGTTTAAATGAGCCAGTCTCCAGGAAAGGTTTAGCACCATGGCTCACACAAAGTAAAGCTTCAATTGAAAACAGTGTTTTGGGTTGAGTATTCCTAATCAAAATATCTGCAATCAGATATTCTCCAAAATCCAAAACTTTTTGAGAGCCCACACCACACTCAAAGGAAATGCTCACTGGAGCATTTCAAATTTTCAGATTAGAGATACTCACTGCATAAGTACAATGCAAATATTCCAAAATCTGAAAATATACCAAATTTGAAACACTTCTGGTCCCAAGCATTTCAGATAAGGGATACTCAATCTATATTATTCAGCTAGCTAAACCTGGATCCACTATGTTAGTCCCACTTACAACCTCACATATTGAGCCAAGGATTCTATTTTCACTGCTAAAGTAACCATACTAAGAAGGTCTTTTAAATATTAAAATTTCACGGCACGGTGACAAAACACTGAAGCATGATATTCACACGCAAAGGTTTATGATGCCAAGGCAGGACAAAAATATCATGTATCTATGTGTAATTAATTATAAATATTTTCAAAGAAAATGAACATATGCCTCTTAAAAGTGCCTTTTGGTTGGCTTGGTTTTCCCTGTAAACACTTAACGTGGAACTGATTCCAAAATGAGGTTTTATAGAAAGGAAGCTCATACTTTGTGATTATATTTAGAAAACCACTCTGCAATGTGAAGAGATGCATGAGCTGTGATAAATGGGGCTCATAACTTTAAATGGGAGACACCTAGATTTCCTCATCAAATTTAAATTTTCAGCAATCAAGAAAAAATAAAATTTAAAAACATTTCTTAAAGTTTTATTTAATTTTATTATACTCTTAATGCAATTGCAAAAGTCACTTTACAATTCAATATATTTATCAATCATTAAATGTAAAACTCTTTTTATACTACTACTTTTAAAACTAAAACTTCTACTAGAACTAATTGGTTAGATAACTTCTATTAAATCATAAAAATAAGACTTCTCACTAAGAAAATGGAAAATATTGATATAACAGGATAACTATAGCAAAAAGTCAGGGCTTATGCTTTGGGCCAGGGGTGAAATTCACAAAAGTATTGATTTCCTAATTGTTGGTGTGGTTGCCGTGACTGTAAGAGGTGACACTTCCATTGCAAAGTTGTACTGGAATAAATACAAAGCACTGCTTCCACCCTGCTCACAGTACTAATGAATTACTGAGAAGGCCCTGGCTATATTTCCGCAATCTATAATGCACATAATTTGCCTGGGGCCCAGAATTACCCACGGGAACACAAAACCCCTAAGTGTGTCATAAGCATTTATACATCTAGGCTTTTGATGATTAGAATCACACATGTATTTTATTAACATAGATTATAGGTAAAGAGAGGTTGACAGGAGACAGCAGTTCAGGCATGGGCTCTGGGGCAGAACTACCAGCCTAGCAGCTTACTGGGTATTTGAGTTGAGGAAAATTATTAACTATGAAATGTCCAATTTCCTTAAGTACTAAGTTGGACAGTTGCTGACACTTCACTTTGACTTTTCTTGTTTTACTTTTATTGTGATGGTAGATCCTCAGTCTTTCAAACACATGGTTTGACTCGTGATTATCTTTCAAATTTTTTTAGAGCAATTTTTGTGAAACCATAGATAAGTCAAAAATTCCTATTATTTTTGAATATGAGTTCCGTCATGGAACTAATGCAATGCAGACAGCTCGAAATATCAGTGAAGTGTTTGGTAAGGATGTGATTAATGAACACACAGTACATTTGTGGTTTCAGAAGTTCCCTTCTGGTGATTTTAGTCTTGAAAATGAGCCACGTGGGCAACCTGAGACCAAGGTGGATAATGGTGAGTTGAAAGCTACAGTGGAAGCAGATCCATTTCAAACTAGGTGTGATTTAGCAGCAAAGTTTGATGTTACTATTCCAACAATATTGGACCATTTGAAACAAATGGGCAAGATAAAGAAGCTGGATAGATGGGTTCCGCATGAATTAAGTGGAAGTCAGAAGAGAAATTGTATGGAAGCTTGCCTTTCTTTGCTGTCATGATGTAAAGGAGAACCATTTCTACACTGTATTGTTACATATGATGACAAATGGATTCTTTTTTTTTTTTTTGAAACAGAGTCACACTCTGTTGCCCGGGCTAGAGTGCCGTGGTGTCAGCCTAGCTCACAGCAACCTCAAACTCCTGGGCTCAAGCAATCCTTCTGCCTCAGCCTCCCAGGTAGCTGGGACTACAGGCATGAGCCACCATGCCCAGCTAATTTTTTCTATATATTTCTAGTTGGCCAATTAATTTCTTTCTATTTTTAGTAGAGACAGGGTCTCGCTCTTGCCCAGGCTGGTTTTGAACTCCTGACTTGCCCTCCTGCCTCGGCCTCCCAAAACGGATTCTTTTTGACAATCACAAGTGTTCAGCACAATGATTGGATAAAGATGAAGTGCCAAAACACAGTCCAAAATAGAATATTTATCAAAAAAAGCTAATGGTGTCTGTTTGGTGGTCCAGCGCTGGTATTATCCACTACAGCTTCATGAAACCTGGTCAATGAATCACAGCAGATGTCTACTGTAACCAATTGCATGAAATGACAAGGATGCTTACAATTAAGCAGCCAAGATTGGTCAACAGACATAGGCCAATCCTCTTACAAGACCACATGTCGCACAAACAATGCTGCTCAAGCTACAGAGGCTGGACTTGGAAACTCTCTGTCATCCTCCTGTATTCACCAGACCTTGCACCAACTGACCACCACTTCTTCCAGGCTTTGGACCACTTCTTGCAAAGAAAAATATTCAATTCTCAACAAGCTGTGGAAATTGCCTTTCATGATTTCATCACCACTTGCTCTCTAGGCTTCTTCCCTGCTGGCACAAACAAGCTGCCATTAAGATGGTAAAACTGTGTTGATAGTTTAGGCGCATGCTTTGATTAATTGTACTGCTTCTC
Source organism: Lepilemur ruficaudatus (assembly GCA_963574885.1). Classification (NCBI taxonomy): domain Eukaryota; kingdom Metazoa; phylum Chordata; class Mammalia; order Primates; family Lepilemuridae; genus Lepilemur; species Lepilemur ruficaudatus. The sequence goes on along the minus strand of CAUYRT010034552.1, from coordinate 33,449 downwards.
ATTTGAGATACAATAAACTATACTTTCGATTTGAAATCGGACGTTTCATATTTAGTGACCTAAAAATTTGTTGTGCCTCATGTCTTCATCTATGAAAGTGCCATAATAACTATTTTACTTATCGGGTAGTTGTGAGAATTAAAATAAGTTAATATACAGTACATATAAAGGGCTTTGAACAGTGCCTTATTAATAAACTATTAAAATGTGCTTCTAATGATACATTTGTGAACACTCTGATTTTCCCTGGCAAATGTAGGAATGGCCCCCTTTGATTTTAGGGTTTGCTTCAGAACATTTATTCTCATTCAATTCAATCTAGAAAATAGTTATTCAAGATTTACAATGTTTATCCAGTTTTGTTTTTTGTGTGGTATATACCAGAGGAGAATGAAAATAAATTTCAAATGCCAACATCAAAATCCAAAATTTTTACAACAGAGAAATAAAGGTGGAAAATAGAGGTTTGAGAAGTGGACTTAATTACCTTTGAGCCAAAGGTGATGCTGGCAGGGGGTCAAGAGAACTGTTTAGTACTGACATTTAAGCCGACTCAGGTCCTCCTAACCAGCTGCTTCTCATCTCCTTTTCCCTCCCGGTTCCTTCATTACAAGGGGACCTGGCATCCGCGCTGCAGCAGGCTTTCTGCTTTCACCACTGGTTGTTTCCAGGAAGTTACTTATCTCCTTCAACACCCCTGTTAACAAGGTCCCCTCTTCCATGTAATCATAATGGCAATAATAACTAACAGCTTGTATTTATGAAGTACCTAGCATGTATCAGGCACCTCGTTAGGAAACTTACATGTTTTTCACATTTTATGCTCATGACAACTCCATGAGATTGACTCATTGAGTCAATTGCCCACACCATAAAGCTTAGAATTGGTGGGGCCAAGATTTGAACCCAGGTCTACAAACCTGACATGCTGATCATGATGCTGCTGGGCATGTATAATCTATATGTATAATCTATCCTCAGTCTGAACTGCGGGAAGAAACTGTGGGACCAAGACATTCCCATTTTCACTAACTTCCTGGGAGGACAAAGGAAAAAAAGTCTATGACATTGTTTCGGATTCCAAAAGCTTGTAATTTTTTTAAAGATGCAGGAAGATAAGATAGCAGAGGCCCAAATCAACATATAAATAAAGGAGGAATGAATAAATTTTAAAAACCCAAAATTATATGTTTAAAGTTTAAAATTTCTTATTTTAAATTCAACTGCAATAGTATTAAACCACCCATGTAAAGAAATGAGAAATTTCAAGGTCAACTTTTGTGTGACTCATTTTATATGTTTTACATTAATAAAAATTACCATAAATTAAAATAAACTTTATTTTCCTTTCAGGTAAACCAGTATGTAAAACAATGGTGTAGATTGATTTTTTTAGTTTCCAGGGAAATATTAAGAGAACAAATCTTCAAATTTTGAACTTTTAATGAAAGTAAATGATCACCAATTCAGCACGTGAGGTCTGGACGAGTGTTTGGATCATGAGACACATTGGTGCTTCCTAATATTTGCAGAACACGAAACAGTTCAAAAGTTACATGCCTACTTGTCTAAAAAAGTCACAGCACTGTCAATACATGAAAAAACTGACCTAAGTTAAAAATAGAATTCTCATTACACTGCTTGCCTCCTTTTTGTGAAGAACTTCACTTAAAAGTAGACTCACACTGATTTTGCAGCCATAATTACTTTCCTTGGTAAACCTATCAAATGTGTTTAAGATGTTAAAGTTCTCTGTTAAAACTCCTTTACAAGGTTTATTTGTAGAATGGACAGAAAACACATCAATTGAACTCTATTTTTCAATATCAAATATACAGCCACTAATATAAGAACCATTTCATACTAGGTTAATGTCATCTTCCTCTTTCTTTTGAGTGGCAAAGTTCAAGTATATAAGCAAAATTATAATAGAAATAAATAGGAACACTGATAAAGGAACTTGTCATCACCATTGGCAAAAAAGATTTCATTGCATGTACCACGTTGGTAAGAAATAATATCTCTGAAATATCTCTAAGAATAAATTCCTATAAAAGATTAGATTTTAGGTCAGTAGTTTTTTGTTATTAAAAAAACCAACCCTCACTGGGAGTACCTGTGATCTCCAAAATTTTCAATCATAAGGCCACAGAATAACCCCAACCACTAAAAACTTTTTGATTATGTGGCCAAAATATAAATATTTATGTATAAAATATATAGACTTATTCTCTAAATATCTATATGTGTGTATAATTACATAAAATTAAACATGAGAAAAAGTGAAAATTTTAAAGTCTGAGCATAAAAATGAAATACACATTATTTTTAAATGGATAATTATAAAAATACCATATTCATAGTGTTTATTATCTCAAAGTAGAAAATACACTTAGGGTGAGGTTCTTTGTCAAAGACATTTGTATACATTTACTTTCCTAATAGTCTTCTTGGAAATGATTAGGTTTTGGTGGTAGAGTTTCCATTACATCTGATTAAAACATCAGTGATTTTTGCTCCAAGAGTGGTTGAGGAAAAGCTGGTGTTAGGGGCAGAAGGAGTAGAAGCATCAGCTCTACCACGTGATTGCACCGTGAGTAGGTGCTCACAGTGTGTGCAGGTTCTTGGCAGGGATCTTTTAAAGGCACTTTACCATTTCGTGAGTATTATTTTGGTTAAAGCTAGAAACACAATCTGCAAATCTAGGCACACACAAACTGCAATACCTCAAACGTGCTGAAATTGAATAAATAAGTAAGGTCCCCTGTCAATCCCTCCAGGCTACAGAGTTCATACTCACCCCTCCAGAAGTCTGCTACCAAAGTTGATATGTGACCATCTGGCATATGGAGTGACCTGGTTCATTCCATAATTTAAACATTTGTATTTTTCATTTCTTTTGTATTTTAAATGCTTTGTTTTTCATTCCTTTTGTATTTTAAATAAGTATGTTTCTTTAAAAAAACTTTTAAAGATAGAAACACATTGAAACAGTTATTATAATAATTTCTTTCCACACCCCTAAGGATCATCCTACCTACTTTTGAGGGGCAAAACTCCTATTTTGAGGAGCACTGGCCTAGAGAATGAAATATAAACTTCAACCTATCTTGCAAATCCTTTCACAGCCAAGCTTTATCCCCCGCCTTTTTTGTATTCCCACAATTTTTAGTATTCCCACAAGTGAACCCTTTGTACCAAGCAAGCTGATTGTTATGATAGAACAAGAAGCTGGGCGGGAGACTGGGCCTCCATTATTCCCTGGTTGGAAATGTCACCTATGCAGTAGGTCAGAAGACAGACAGTAAGCCAGTTATACTAACAAGTCAAGAGTCTGAGTGGACCAGCAAGTTTGGAACCTCGGCCAGGCAGAAATTAGAACATATGGGTCATATGAGTTCAGACACCAAAGGTAGAAGAGAAATCAAGCAGGCAGAGGAGAGCTGTAAGACGTGATGGTTTTGGAAATGGTCAAAAGGTCAAGGCGTCAGGAATCAGGAGATCCACTTTAACTAGAACAGGGGTTGGTAAAAGGACAAGGAAACAGATGTGAGGCCCAAGCAACAAAGCAATTTGATACTACAGCAATTTTCTGTTATGGCCAGGAAGTTTCTTACACGTTTCCTACTGGACCCTTTCCCAGAACTGGCTAGTGTGACCCTGTGCAAGGCAGCAGGCAAATGGCAGTGTCTGGAGAAAAGGCGAAGTGAGAAGGGACCAGGTAAATATTCCTTGCTTTGAAGAACAAGGCTCTCCATAGCCTGTACCTCTGCTGTGATGCCCTCATCCTCCTAGAATATCCCCCCTCTTCTATTTACCTTTAAAATCACACTCAAATCCTACCTCTTCCTCCAGTTCTTAATCTCAGCACACCATTCTCTGAATTCCTATGGTGATTATTTTATCCCCTGAGCATTTTCGCACAATTGTGTGCAGGCTTGCATTTTTGTTTGTTTCATGTGTCAGCTTCCACAAAGAGATTCCAAACACCTGGAGAGCTATGAATTTATGTTACACTTTGTTTTTTCAGTAGTCAATGCTTCTTAAATGTTTCTGAGTCCCTTGAGTAATATGATATCTATCACTCCTTATCCAGAAAAATGCATAGAAGGGCATGTACACAATATTTAGTATATAATTATATGAGATCAGGTAGTTTACCTTAGATTATTGTAATAAAATTCTACACTGAATGCAAAGTAAAAGTGAGCAAATAAAAGGCTTCTGTACCAAAATACAACAGGTATAGATGTCTTCATTTGTGTGAAATACGAAGATTCTGAATAGGCAATATTAGACACTAGGCATTAAAACTAATTATTATATATCCATGGATGGATTGCCATAACATTCATTTATTGATTTACTGAAAAATTCCATAAATACCCATAACATGCCTACTATAGAACACCTAGTAGACTCTCTGGTGGTACTAAATGAAGTGAGGGATGCAGACACGAATAGCGCATCATCTCTGCCTTAGAAAACTTCAGAGAATATAAAATATTTCAGTACCATCTAATCAAGTCCAGGAAGGCTGCCCAGCTGTTTGAGGTTGGGCATGAAATATGAATAATAATACACCAGGTAAAAACAGGGAAGAAGTTGCAGCTGGCAGGGGGGCAAAATTTGGATTGCAGAATCCACAGGGCGGAAGACATGAGACAACTTCATTATGGAGGTGGGGCAGGAGGGAGGTGTAAGAAAGGGAAGGATGGAAGGCAGAGCCGAAATGTAGCCTGGTGCCAAAGCACACATTGTGTTAAGGAATTCAGACTTCATCTTGGAGGCGTTGATGATCCATGGCCAACTTTTAAGAAGCAAATTAGTATTATCCCTGGGTTGATGGACAAAAATTAATATTTATTAATTTAAGTGATTAATTGCAGACTGTTATTAAGACAATATGTGAATCCAACCAACACGATACATAACATCAGGGCTTATTCTTTTGCTTCCAAAGGTAGCTATTTTGTTTTTAAAAAGTCATCTGATTTCCAAACTATCTTTGAGAATAATACAAAATATGCACACCATTAGGTTGAAAAGAGAAATGTCAACAATGGCACCATTTAATATATTAATGATGCACAAGATAAACTAATATGCTGCCTAATTTAATTTAGACTATTCCCTAGTTATATTTTATACATGCATCTCAACTTTGAAAAAGTTGGCCATTAAGTGCTAGCTTTACTATCTTCTGAGAATCATGGCCCACAAGCAGAATTCACTTTCTGAGAGGCATGGCAGGTCTAGATGTACATCTCCAAACTATTTATGAAGATATATATTACTTATATCATTATTCAAGTTATTCATGTCCCCATGGATCATAAGTCTACCAATTCTGCCTTTTCTTACATTAAAACAATGGAAAAAAACAAACAAACCCTGAACCCTGATCTGCTTGCCTGTTGGTTAAAATCCATTCTAATGTCTTTCTAAACTATATCTGAGAAATAAATAATCCACAGTCCATAGAATGTTCCAAACAAAATACTACTATTCCAAAAATAATATTGAAAGTGACTCAAATAAAAGAAAATACTGCTATTATTTAAACGTGTAGAGAACTAGTATAATTTTCCCATTTTAAAGAGATAAACATTGGTCAGTATCTAAAAAAATAAACTTTGGTGTGTATTATAAAACAAACATAAGGAATTTATCTCCATCTGAAATTATCATATTATAATTTCATGGAAATATTTTAGGGTAATAACTTTCAAATGAATACAGGAAGAATGTTATTAAAAAGAACAAAGATTAGGAAATATACTGCCGTGCATGATCCTGCAGGGGGGAGGGGAGCAGTCTCTTATGATCTAATAGGATTTTTCCATTCTTAAGTTGGTTAATCTTAGACACAAAGCAAATAAATCATTCTTGGTTTGTAAAAGGCCATGGTGATACTCAAAGGAAATTAATTCCCTTTGCTACTCATGGCACATAAAAACATATTACTGAAGTCGACTCAATGAAAATTCTAGATTTATTGCTACAATAGGATGTCAATTTTTCTTAAAATAAGGGATTTTTCCATCCTTTTCCAAATAATTTCAAATGCAAAAGTGACTTTCCAGTATTGGGAAATATGTGGTGCATGTGAGAATGGCAAAGGTCTGATGCTGGCATAATGGAGAGCTGGGAAACTCAATGTGGTAAAGAGGCCAGCTCTTCAAAACCCAAACCAGAGTGCTTGCTTCTGAAAAACCCAGGTGTTTTAAAAGACACCATACCATTGTGTTGAATGTGAGCGGGAAAGAGCCTAATTACTGGTGAAAATGTGATTAAAACACTTATCAAATACAGCCTCTACATTGGAATCAAAATATTATCATTATTTTAAAAATATTTATTTAGAACCTATTGATAATTACATAGGTAAGGCACAATTGCCCTCTAGGCAAAGATAGGCCCTTAGATAAATGCACAGATATTGAAACACAGAATTAAGACTTGCGGAGCAAATATATGAATGGAAACTGAGACATTATTATTTCTTGAATAAAAGGTTAAGTGCACTGTAGCAAGAAAGCAACATGTGCAACTGTGTTGAGGACAGAGCAGCTATGGACACTCATCTTTCCAACTGAATAAACTATGTGGAAATAGTCTGGTCTTTGGTCAATCAGAGGCTTTTGATGAAAAAGCCAGGATTTCAAAATCTTTTAGAAAGTTCAGGAAACAGGTATAAACTGTAAGCTTCCAGAGGTGAGTGGTGTCAAAAAAAGACAGGAATGACAAGCAACTAAGTAATGGAGAATGGTTCAAAATTGACTTCTTAAAGGTATAAATAATTTGGATAATTGGTGTATTGAGGGAAAGGGATCGATACAGATTGAATGACTCAAACCAGGGCTCTTCCTTGACTCTTCCCTTTCCCTTACACAATCCATGCAATGATTGCAATCCATGCAATCAAAGCAGCAAATCCTGTTAGCTATTTGGTGTGAAGCTGCAACCTCTTCTCCCCACTACTAATCCCCTAGGTCAAACCACCACCGTCTTTTACCTGGACTTCTGTAAAGACTCTTAATTAACTGTTCTCTCTGCTTCCACTCTCCCCAGCATCCCCTATTAACTACATTCTATCCTCCTCCTAGCAGCCAGAATTTTATAATGACTTGTCACCCTTAGAATAAAACCCAAACTGGTTATCACAAGCTACCAGACCTTACATTATCTGGCCCCCACTTCTCTAAATTCCTCTCCTATAGGTGAATACATTCCTTCTAAAGTATGATATGTGTTCACCAACACTGCTTATGTGGGGGAAAAATAGGAGAGAATGGTAGGAAAAGAGAGACAGGGAGAGAGATATGTTATAGTGGCCAAAATGTGCCAAACGTACCATGTGGAGGTGTGGTTAGAAGAAACAGTTCGAGTCTGAATCCTGGGGTGTGAGCAGTGTCCCACTGGCACAAATGATTGCCACATACACCCTTACCACCATGCCCAAGGCTTATACCTAGCAACTCTGCATTCTTTCCTAACATGTATATATGTCACAGAGTGCACTTACAAAAAAACACACATGACATAAGATAGATTGTGAGGCTTCCAGAATAGACCACAGAATCCTATTTAATACATGATATTGCTGGGATAATGCATTTTTTTTAATTTAAAAAAATGATTGGGTATACAACCTATTTCCATGACTCCAAGCTGGAAATCTGGGATAAATTTTTTATTAATTTTATTTTATTTATTTGTTTTGTAGAGATGGGGGGTCTCACTATGTTGCCCAGACTGGACTTAAACTCTTGGGCTCAAGTGATCCTCCTACCTCAGCCTCCTGAGTAGCTGGAACTATAGGTGCATTCCACTGTGCCCAGCTTATAGTACATATTTTTAGTAAGGAAGAAACTGACATCAATTGATCACCAATTATTAATATACACCAAAGTGTTGAGCTCTATGTTTTATCTTATTGAATAATCTATTTTATATATATATATGTCATGGCTGTACTATGGATTAAATTCTTTTGGGAGCAAAGGAGCCTAAATGCTAATTTAAAAAAAAATTATTTGCACCTGAGTGTGACTGAACTGTTAGCATATGCAGCAATTATAAACCAGAAGTTGATAATTACATAAATAGCCTGAGCTGAGTCAAATGGATTCACACTCAGTCCTAAGGGGAGGGCTCTTGGGTGCAAAGGTCTGGGAGCAATGGAGGTGACTTGGGACTGGGGCTATCATACCACACAAGAAGGGCAACTGAATTTCCCAACTTTGGTCCAGATGAATGCTTGATTGTGTTTACTTCTCACTTCTATTGGCTCGAAGCTGGCCTCAGACACCTCCCTAACCAAGTAAGTTCAAGACTAAGACGAATCCAGCTGCCTTAAAATGCTCCCCATTTAGGTATAGTTACAAATTAACCTGCCAAAGGACTTAGAACTGTGTCTTTGACCCATTTAAACTACTATCAAATCAACTGACAACCAGTTTTTTACTCGGGCCTAGTGGCCAGAGAGAAGCCTGACTGGAACTATTAGAGTCCATGATTTGGGGAAAATAATGCCCTAGTCACAAAGTGACTAGAATTCACAAACTTGAGATTATCACATCTCCTGAGGAAAAAGGTAGTAAACTCTCTAAGATTAGGGGAGACTTATTGAGGGAGAAATTAACCCCTACATATAGAAATAAAATTCTATAGTATAAAAAATGATATTAGTCAGGGGAAAAAATCCTGAAAGCAAATATGCCAAAATATTAACATTGATTTATTCTGGTGTCGGTAATGTGGAAGACTGTTATTTTATTCTTTGTATTTTGCAGGGCAATGCTTTAATTTCTTTTAAAAGAAAAATGTTATTGGGTGGAAATCTATGCCTTTACCTCTTTGGTTCCAACTATTCTTCTCTTTTTAAGACAAATTACAAATTCAAATGCCTTTACAGCCTAGACAGCTAATGTAAGTGAGCGAGGAACTGTGTCAAACCAGCAAGCACATTCCTATGTCAAGAGACAGCTGCTCCTCAGCACAGAATATAGCTGCTGCAAAGAAATGCAAGTAGCAGTGTTGCCAGATCTCAAAAATTTTTGACACTGGAAATCTGGTTGAGATTTTCTGATTTTTAAATTGTGGCAAATGATTTAAACTTAAAAAAAAAAAAGTAAAAAACAAAACAAACAAAAAAGCACTGAGAGATGCCAAACAAAATGTAAGTGATTTTCAAGGATGCTTTTGCCCATAAAGTGCAAGGTACATTATTTGTTTACTTGTTTTGCTATACAAACCTATATATACATAAACATTCCAGAAACACATACCTAGATATAGTCCATATGCAGAAGTCTGGGCATCCAAACAACACCTTTAAGAGAACTATTAACTACCTATCTACATGAAGAATGAGTAAAAATTTTAAAATGTTACTTTTTGCTAGTAAACTTTATTCCATTCTATTAAGTGTCTACTGCATGTTAACATATTTAAAAAGATAGTGGAGAGACATCTAAAACAGGGTATAATTAGCATAACTTTACTAAAATAGTAAATAAAATAAGTATGTGCTTTTTCCTATGTTGTATACCCAACATGAAATTTTTGGTGAGAGAAAAATACAAAGACTGGTGAGTCAAAGAAAGGAAATCAGAGAGATCAATTGGGACAAACCTATGGTAAGACAGTAGAGAATTCTCTCTCCTAAAGAACTGGAGGCCTGGGGAGTCTCATCCCAGGTGGACAGGAGACAAGGATGCTAAGTCCCATCAGGTGGTGGAGGAATGTTAACTCTAAAACCCCATCAGGCTCAGGTGGAAGATGTTCACTGTTGTTATCCAAGTGTTGAGTGGAGGTAGAACAGATTGGGGTGGGGGACTGGGAATAGTGTGGGGAGCGAGAGTCTGGAAGGCATAGTAGGTTGGCAAGCAAGGCCTAGAGAAAACCAAAAAGTACATTTCAACAAAGGAGAAAAGCATAAGTGTCTGATAAAGATGAGTGTAGGACACAAAGAAGGTGGGATAAGGCAGAGAAAGGAAAGCCCAAATTCATTTATTAGACAGGTGCTGAGGTCAAGGCCAGCAAAGGACAGTGGCCTGAAATCAGACCCCGGGAAACAAGCTGGAACACAGGCTGCAGTTCAGGAAGAGGCAGACTAACTTCAGGTTTCCAGATTTGGCCAAGTTTTCCAACTTTGTTGATTTTGGCCAGGTAGGGGATGTTTACCTGTTAAGGGCCAGATAGGGTAAAGAACATAACCCCAGAGAGGTATGCAGGGTGATCTGTTCCCTAAGTAGACTGGAGGTCAGAAATACTGTCCCTCAGGTCTGAGACTGATCTGAGGCCCAGGAATATATCTTCATTACAGGATTACAGGTGGGCAAAGCTGTGATTCATCTGCCAGTGAGTTTGCTATCTGATACATTTCTACTGACACTAATCACCCAGGAAGTTCAACTGTTTCATTTATTTTGCCAACAGTGTATGATTATGAAACCATTTAAAGAATTTTTTTTAAGTTTTGCAGAAGCTAAGTCATTTTTTTCTGTGTCGTGTGTGGCCCTTGGACTTAATGTTTACATAAGACAGGCAGCTGCAGTCTGTTTTAATCTTTAACCATAACTGATTTCCAAGAATCAGTCACACTATCTTCAGTTCCTCCTGTTCAGTTACTTTCAACCAGTTCCTAGCACTTAAAGTATGCTTGAAAATCAACCATGTTGAAAAACTAACCTATATTAAGCTGTGAAACTTTTTATTGAGAAAGAAAGCATGACAGTATAACAAATCCCAATAACAAAACCTGCTATGAAAGTGAGGATAGAGCAACGACTCAAGACTGAATAAGAGAATTAAGCCTGGAACTTGATCAAGCCTTAAAAACTAATCTCTACGACCAAATTTAAAATGTAGGAGCTACACTAAAATATGTTAACTATGTAAGACAATGATATGATCACTGAAGACAAAAAAGAATTAGGTGATTGAATTGCCGAGATCCTCTACTTTTTGGCCTAAGTGTAGTAATTAAGGTCACTGGAGACTCACGTTCTGGTTCTGGACACAAAGTGTTATCCATTATTTTCTCTTTGTGTGCAAAAGATCTTGAGCACTAAATAGTCAACACGATATAAAGAAATGAACTTGAAATTCACATTACACTTTATAGTGTCTTCGGGGATTAATACATATAAATGTACCCAGGTAAGAATGAAACTTGAAACACTTTCAAAAGTAATACTACACAGGCTTACCCAAAGGAAGAGTGTTTCTTAGGGGACACATCAAGCAATTCTGCTCACTAGAAAATCTCTATCTTACTTTTAAGACCCTGCTGGGCCTGGAGGGAACTGGATAAAGGCAAAGGCAATCAAACCTGGAAAAGTGAGATTAAAGTCAGCAGGGTCTAGGTGAACAGGGCATGATACCCTCTAACCCTATCTACCTGCTACTGTTACAGGGGTTGGTAAGTTATGGAGAGTCACTGAATCTGTGATTCCCTCTTCTATGCTGTGAGGCTACATAAGCATTCTGTTCCCACCTACACCTACTCTACAGGAACAGCAAAAGGAAAACATTTTCTTTCCTTCTTACTTTAAACAAACACAAGCCAAAGAAGGCCTCATAGGCAAAACAATAGCCCTCATAAAAGGAGTATTTGGGCATACAGATGTAAACACTTATTTTCAAGTTGATTTAGTTGATATCAGAATTCTAAAATGCAAAATGTCCAACAACTTTAAGGGACTCAAAAAAAGCGAAAACCTTATTATGAATGATATGAATATTTATTGAGTGCTGATGTTTTGTTAGGCACTGTGTTAAAGTTTGTAGTATACTTCATGGACTCCTCATACAATGAATTTAATTCTATAATATATGTGCATTATATACATATATACCTACATCTACACTTTGCTATTCAAATACTTAACAGCATATTTTTCAAATTTTTAAATTGTTTTTTATTTGTATTTATTTATTTATTTATTTTTGAGACAGAGTCTCACTCTGTTGCCTGGGTAGAGTGCAGTGGCATCATCATAGCTCACAGCAACCTCAAACTTCTGGGCTCAAAGGATCCTCCTGCCTCAGCCTCCTGAGTAGCTGGGCCTACAGGCACATGCTACCATGCCCGGCTAATTTTTTTCTTTTTTCTTTCTTTCTTTCTTTCTTTCTTTCTTTCTTTCTTTCTTTCTTTCTTTCTTTCTTTCTTTTCCAAATATTTATTGTTATAAAAAGATGTACATGGGTCATTGAGTACAAAAGTAATTTCTCAACTGAGCATATAATTCCAGTTTTATGAATATACACTGTTATCTTCTACATTACATCTATACATATTTTTGGTAGAGACAGAGTCTCACTCTTGCTCAGGTTGGTTTTTCAAATTTTACAGCTGGTGAAACAAGCACAAAATTAACAAGTGGCTGGTAAGGGTATAAAATCTAGAGTGCCTGAATTTCATATCAGTATTGACTAAGTATCATTATCCTGCCTCTCCTTCAAGAGGTTAATTTTTATTTGTCTGGACTAAATTAATTTACAAAATTAAAATTTAATTAAATATGTATTATAAATGTTTATATTTATATACAAGTATATATTCAATGTGTTAAACTTTGTGCTAGCTCAATGAAATCAATTCTACTTCTCTAAGGTAAGACATTTTTCTCTTTAAAACATGTGTACAAACAACAAACAGTAAGGAATCTTAATAAGAAGTGGTTATTTCAGAGCAAATACATATAGAAGAAATCACTCCTTAAAGAAAATTTCATAGTCTATCCATACATTAGGTCAGTGCTTTGTGGAATTTCACAGTCCACACTCCATGTTGCTCAGCTCGCCACCAGGATCCTGCCATCAGGAGCACTTCACCTAGCCACGGTGGGCTCCTCTGTGCCCATTTAATGCTGCTTTGTGCAGGTGCAGTAACAAGGAGTTCACGACAAGGCTACCTTTTAAATAGTTTTTTTCCCATGAGAAATCACAGTGCTTACTTTTTCACTTACATGAAATACTTATTTTCCTATGTTAGTTTCACTTCTAATACATGGATATTTAAACTGTGAATACAACATAGCAGTCAGGGACCACACCCATTGAATGGGTGTCTATTTGTCTGATGCATTATCTACAATGCAAACTATTATCTACTCAATTCTTAAGAAAGAATCCCAATGCTTATATAATGCACAACAAATAATTCACTGTAACATCAGATTTATTTGTTTTCAAATTTGATCATTTTGGGCTAAACTCACAAGACCAATAAACATAAAGAGATATTATGAATTTCTTTCCTTAGATCTGGAAATTTCTGAGACAGGAACTTCAGATTTATTGCATTTAAACTAATTTATCACAGTTTAAAAAAATAACAGTTATATGGTCCAACAATTCACATTTTCAACTGCAGTAAAATCCAGTTAGTTTGATCATTTTGATAGTCAACCATCTCTGAGACTGGAGTTCAAGGGCTTACCTGCACCCCCATTGGCACTGCTAAGCCTAGACAGAACAGAGCACATCTCATTCTAACAAATGACACAAACTTATAGATAAAACAACTTTCAGGTCAACTATTCGTACAAAATTAACAGATGCAATTTTCAATTAAAGCAAAGTTGTGCAGACTATACTTTTTTGATAGGCTACTCCTGACTACTTGCTTACAAATGTCGTGTAAGATCTTGGCTATACTCTCCCTGTTACTGAAAACATCAGCAAATTTAAAAAGTTATTTCTACTCTTCAGTAGCCAAAATAATGGCATTCTCATCAGCTGGTTTTCGATCTTGAAACTTGCTGAAAAAGAGGCAATATTCCATGTATTTACTGAACTGAGAAAAAGAGAAAAGAAATATTAAGTTTTAAAGATATGCTAATCCAAGACCTCCCCACATCCAGACCCCATTTTCTGAGACTCCTCATCTCATTCCCTAAGCTCCAGCTACAATGTCCATTCTGCTGCTCAAGCATGCCAAGCTTTTTCTAGCCTGTAGGCCTTTGTGCTTGCTGTTTTTGCAGCCTATACAGTTCTCATTTCAGATCTTTGCATTTTCTCTCGGTTCACATGTCACTTCCATGGTGATGCCTTCTCTGACCCCACGTCCCTCCAAGTATTGTTCAATTGTCACTGTTATACTTACAACTATCTAAAATGTGTCTGTTTACCCCTTCATGTCTGTCTCAAATGCTGGGTATATATTCCCAGACAGTAGAGACCTAGCCCCTTTTTCTTTACCACTGTGAACGTGGTTGCCTGGCCCATATTAGAAACTCAATAAATACTGATTAATTTAATGAATGACTAAAATTGATTTGACAAGAGCATTTTGACTTAGGGACCAGACTTAGAAAATAAGACATTGTTCCTGAATACTGACATTCCTCACTGATTCAGAATTTACCAGGTTCCACACTCATTCCTAGAAATAGATACACAATGCCCTATGCACTGCTATTTGTTTTGCACATGCTTGGGTGAATCTGTGCCAGTCAACCTCAGGGAACCCACCAGAATCTGGGAAGACACTTTGCAGAGGCAGCGACTGCTGTGCTCTTAAGAAGGTCATGAAATATCAGCTGAATAAAGAGTTATCTTAGGAGCAGAACAGTCAAAATTTTACCAAGCTGCTCAGTTTTTCCAGCTAGCAGACAAATTCAGCCTCCACCTCGCACCCCCTGCTCCTCCACCGGCCATCCCCACAACTCACTAAGCAAAGGCAAGCTATTAATATTTCACCCACCCATTTTATATGCTGCTCTGGTTTTGGGTGCAATTAAAATTACATCGAATTGTACAGGTAGCCGTAATGTTCCATAAAGTGATCAGTAGGAGCCAGCAGATGAGAAAGCAGGGTATGGGTATAAAAATCATAATGAAATTGAATACAGATCTGGAAGTTTGAAGAAGGATTGAGGATGATGAAAACCTTTGCCAAAACTTCAGCTTTAGAACTTGCTGCTCTACCTTGGGAACAGCATGTGCTACAGGGAGGGGCACAGTGATTTTACTGCCAGGTTTTTTTGATCCTGTGCTCAATTTAGTTTTCATTGTCTGCATTTGGGGACTTATTTTGAGTCACTTACTTTATTAATGTTAATATGTGAGAACATCTATTAATATTTTGAGTCTTTATTAGAGTTTAGTTACAAGCTATAATTTAGTTTTAGATGATTTTTTGAAAGCACGTTGAATGTCTAAGTGGGATTTAATTTTGTACTAAATCCTTCTTCTTATGTCTCCCATGCAAGTTTTTAAAACATCTTTTAACTTAAAAAATGCATTTACACCTAAAATATTGGAAATACATTGAACAGTGTGAACAACATAATAGCAGTCTTCAAAATGAACAACTTTTTGCTATTGTAGGGCTTGGGAAAAATAAATATTGAATTAGCTAATCTTTCTTAATGTTTATTATTAATTCTTATGAGTAATCCTTGTGAGTAAATAATAGAATCAGATTCCTTTTATAATGCTGAAGGTTTAACCAATAAAGATGGTTCTCTTTTGTTCTGAAAGTCTCACAAGTACTTAAATATATACTAAAAAGAAAGCACAGAGGGATGAGATATAACAGATTTAACAAAAAAGTTCTTGAAATATAGAGAGTACAGTTAAAGGAAATGCAATAAGGTTATTTTCAGTTGCTGGCAGAAAGGTATTAAATAAATGTGTGCTTTTAAAAATTACTATTGAATAAGTTTTAAAACGGTTGTGTAATCAGCCCATAAATTATACACAAATGGATTCTGGTAAAGTGGATTTTATGGGCTGATTACACAAGAGTCTTAAAACGTGTTGAATAGTTTGACTTTATATAGTTAAACAGATCTGTGGTAGCCAGCTTTCACGATGGCCCCACTGATCCCACCTTCTGGTACACTCTCCCTCAGTGGACTAGGGTTGTTCTGTGTGACCAGTAGAACATGGGAGAAGAGATGGTATGTAACTTCTAAGACTAGGGTATCAAACAGGTTGTGGCTTTTATCTTGGTCATGCTCATTCTCTCTCTTGTAGCATTCACTTTGGGAAAAGCTTGATACTATGTTGAACAGTTTTAGAAAAAGGCCACAGGGGGAGAAGCTGAGGCCTTTTGACAGTAGGGCCAGTGAGGAGCTAGAGCCTTTGGCCAATGGTCATAAGCCATTTTAGAAACAGAATTCCTAGTCATAGTAGAGCATTCAGGTAACTGCAGCCCTCACCGATAGAGTGACGGCAACCTCATGAGACTGCACAGGCCAAAACCAGCCAGCTAAGATAGACTCCTGACTCTCAGAAATTTCATGAAATAATAAATATTTGTTGTTTAAGCTGCTAAGTTTTGGTATAATTAGTTATGCAGTAATACATAACTAATACACACACCTCCTGCAAGCCACCTGCCCCTGTTACCCCATCTGGGGCAGAGCCAAAGTCAATTAGGTAAAGTTTGATTGAAGATTATGATTAGAAATAAACTGCATCTTGGACATTTCTCAAGGACATCATTTAGAATTAGTATATCACTTTTTACAGAGTTTGAATTTGCCTTTACAGTATTAACAAATATATTATATTCACATATTCATTATTTCATATATATCAATATATTCATATTCATATATTTGTTTTATATATATATAAAAACATATATATATATATACACAATTCTAGAAAATGAAAATTCATCTTTTGTGAGAGAAAGCAGATCACTGGTTGGCTGGAGTTGGGGGAGTGGGGCGTGAAGGATTACAAAGGGGTGAGAGGAGACTTCTGGGGGTGATGGGTATGTTCATTACCTTGACAGTGCTAATGATTTCTACAGGTAAATACATATGTCAAAATTTATCAGATTGTATACTTTCAATGTGTCTACTTTGTTTTTCTATTATACTTCAATAAAGCTGTTTTAAAAAATGTAACTGATTACTGCATCCATAATATACGTAATTTTCAAATTGCTATGATTTTCAAGTTGCCAGGATTGAAAGATGTTAGATTTTGTTACTTTGGGATCTGGAAAATTAAAATAACAATACTTTTATAAAATATTATTCTTTCTTTATATTACTGAAACAGTCTCATAAGCTACTTCAACACTGTATGGGAAAATTTGAATCAAAGACTATTAAGACAGTCAAATTAGAAATCTTCTCAAAAAAAGTTTATTATATGAAACACGCTAAGAAATATGATGGGAAGGTGACTTCACATTCACAAGGAGTCTTGGAATATTGAGAGATGTGAGTACTTCAAAGCAAAAGGAGTGGACAAATCTATGACTAATGACTTTTTAAGTCTACAGAAGATTCTATGACACTCCCCCTCAAAACTAGAAACTAGAGTTCTAGCTAACTTTTTCAAGGGAATTCACCTTTTAGTCTTTAAATCCTAATGGACAGAATTTAAGTTCATTTTCTACTCTGAACTCATAACTTTTCAATATAAATTAAGGAAAAATTACCTTGAGGACATCCCATATATACCTTGCCCATATTAGAATCAAAGTTTCCATATTAATTACATCGATTAAATACTACAAATATATTACTGCTTGCCCAAATTAAATATTACATTTATACATAGATAAGCAAGTAAGTTTATATTTGCTTCTCTTCATTGCCAGTAACATTTAACCTATTTTAATATTACCTAAAACAGAAATCATTCTAAAAGAGAAAAGCAACATACATTTATACTCCATCCACATACAGTTTTATTTGTATAACTAATTTTAGTAACATATTTAGTAAACTATTTTAAATATAATATTCTATAGAATATTTTATTGTTTTATCACACCACAATCATCCTCTACTGTCAGCAAACTGGTGAATTTTCTCCTTTGTTGCTTCTTCTATTGCTCTCCAAATATATTTTCCATGTTTTTACTTGTAAATTGAATGTCACTATTATTATTTTTTCATTTTACCATTTATACTTTTATAATTAAGATTTTACCATAATTTGTTTCCCTGTACATACAAATTTTTTTAATCAATGATATTTAGAATATCATTGTTGTCACTTATCAGTTACCTATAGAAGGTGGTATTATATAAAAGACTATTTTAAGATATTATCTTTCAGTTTATGTTACACAACAGGGTATGGCTGCCCCATACATGCATCTATTACTAACTACTCTTGAGATGCTAAGAAAACCAATGCAAAAAATAAAAATAAAAAAATTGGTCAGGCACGGTGGCTCACGCCTGTAATCCTAGCACTCTGGGAGGCCGAGGCGAGTGGATCACTCAAGGTCAGAAGTTCAAGACCAGCCTGAGCAAAAACAAGACCTCGTCTCTACTATAAACAGAAAGAAATTAATTGGACAACTAAAAATATATGTAAAAAATTAGCCGGGCATGGTGGCGCATGCCTGTAGTCCCAGCTACTCGGGAGGCTGAGGCAGAAAGATTGCTTGAACCCAGAAGTCTGAGGTTGCTGTGAGCTAGGCTGATGCCACGGCACTTTACAGCCCGGGCAACACAGTGAGACTCTTTCTCAAAAAAAAAAAAAAAAAAACCTGAGAAGTCCAATCAAAAAGAAGTTTAAGCTGGGCATGGTGGCTCATGCCTGCAATCCCAGCACTCTCAGGGGCTGAGGAGGCAGGATCACTTGAGCCCAGAGTTTGAGACCAGCCTGAACAACAGAGTGAGACCCTATTTCTATAAAACACAGAAAAATTAGCAGGGCGTGGTGGTGGGCATCTATAGTCCCAGCTACGTAGGACGCTGAGGCAGGAGAATTGCTTCAGTCCCGGAGTTTGAGGTTGCAGCAAATGATGATGACACTACTACCGCACTCCAGCCCAGGTGACAGAGTAAGATTCTGTCTCAAAAAAAAAAAAAAAAAAATTAAAAAAAGTCATATAAATCTTGGCTTAATGATAAAACTTAAATTGATTCCTTCATAAAATTACGAAATATTGAAAATGTTATGAAAAGGACAAAATAATATAAAATATAACCAGCTACTAATCACCCAGATTTAACCAATGAAAAATTTCCAAATTTTCTTCAAATATTTGCTGTTTAAAGAAATAAAATGTTACAGATACAGATAAGCCCTGTTCTCCCATTCCATTCTTATCCCTTTCTCCTAGAGGTAAAAAGTGAGTTTCCTCACATTTGAATTTCATATGCTTATATCCAGTATTATACATTTTATTTTGAGCAAAGTATATTAATTGATAATTCGAAGAAAGGCCAATTTAAAAAAGACTTTCGGCCGGGCGCGGTGGCTCACGCCTGTAATCCTAGCACTCTAGGAGGCCGAGGCGGGCGGATCGCTCAAGGTCAGGAGTTCAAAACCAGCCTGAGCAAGAGCGAGACCCCGTCTCTACTAATAATAGAAATAAATTAATTGGCCAACTAAATATATATAGAAAAAAAATTAGCCGGGCATGGTGGCGCATGCTTGTAGTCCCAGCTACTCGGGAGGCTGAGACAGAAGGATCACTTGAGCCCAGGAGTGTGAGGTTGCTGTGAGCTAGGCTGATGCCACGGCACTCTAGCCCAGGCAACGCAGTGAGACTCTGTCTCAAAAAAAAAAAAAAATACAAATAAATAAATAAATAAATAAAAACAGATTAAATCATGCTCATGGAATGTCTAAAGAGAGTGCTCTATCCTCCTGCCTTGCTAAGTGTATCTTCCTGTGACTCGGATGTCAGGTTCAGAGGCAGAATCCAGGGCCCAGAGCAGGAGAGCGGCTGCCAGCCCACCCCTCCTGCCGTGGACTCGGGCCTCGGCCATGCGGGCAGGGGGTTCTGGGCCTGAGTCCTGGACTGTGCTCGGAAGGAGGTGCAGGCCCCGGGTGACACAGCCCCATGGGAGGGGCGTGAAGGCTCTAGGGGTCAGGCCTTTGGAGGGCTTCCTGTGGTGCTGGGAGGCAGAGGGGTAGCGAGGTGGGGGTGAGGTCTCAGTCTCCACCCAGTCTGTGTGACCATGGCTCGCGGCTGTGGGAGCACTTGGCCTGGCCCCTGGCCTGCCCTTATGCACAACTGACCGACATCTAGACTTTCCCAGCCTCTGTTGGAAATAGGAGCAGAGCTGAGCGGGTGCTGGGGCTGGAAGGCGCAGCCCCAGCCCTGGGGACTTTGCAGCACAGAGGGGGCGGGGCTGGAGCCCGGGTATCCCGGAAGGGCTTGGTGCTGCGTAAGGAAATGCCACCTCCCACAAGCCCAGCACCCACCCGCTGCTGCTGACCTGGGAGAAATCGCACCCGTCCATCCCCACCAGCAACCCAGTGTTCGCCATCCACGCTCATCCGGCAGTTTCAGAGGTGGCCCTTTCTTCCAAAAAGCCACATTGAACAAAAAAGAAAGAAATACCCTACAGCCACAGGTGATTGGAAGAGGCCCAGACACCACCCAGCTGGGATGTATTCTTTTTGTGACATAAAGTCTCCATCCTCCACCAGTCCTGCCAGTGCTGTGCAGCTGGGCTTGCCCAGAGGCGGAGGCTGCCGCAGCTGGGCGAGCCCTGGGGTCGGGGTGATCACCGTGACCCGGGTATAGCTCCCTGCGCTTGGAAAAGCCTGGGACAGGCCGTTGTTGGGGACCAGTGCCCCCTGGCTCTGCTGGCAGTGTGTGTGAGCTTCCACTGTGCCCCTCTAGTGTACTTTGCTCGGGGCTGGGCTGTGTCTGAAGCCCTACCCGCAGCTCCCACTGCCGCTAACCCGCCCGCCCTGCTGCCCCCCACAGGTTACCTGTGCTTGTACATGGAGAAGGATGAGACGCTGGGCGCCACCCTCATCCTGGCATGGGTCCCCAACTCTCGCATCCAGAGGCAGGACGAGGAGGCTCTGCGCTACATCACCCCCGAGAGCTCGCCCGTACGCAAGGCACCCCGCTCTCGGGGCCGGCGCACCCAGAGCTCGGGGGGCTTCCACCAGTCCTCCCCCACGGAGCCCCGCCCCTCACCCACCCCCAAAGATGAGGACATCCTGGTGGTGGCCCAGAGCATCGGAGATGCCGTGCTCCCCAGCCCTTCGCTGGAGGACGGGGAGAAGCTGGCCAAGAGCCTGGGGGACGACAGCCCGCTCCCAGCCTTGCAGCCTGCCCACAGCGACTCCGGAACCCTGTCCACAGTCAGCTCCCAGGATGGGACCGAGGAGGGGCCGGAGCCGCGGCCCGAGCCCGGAGAGAAGGACGGCTCCTTGGAGCTGTCAGCCGAGGGCGTGAGTAGGGACAGCTCCTTTGACTCGGACCTGGACGCCTTCTCCTCCCCCTTCTGCCTCTCGCCCGTCCGTGCAGCCCTGGCTGACAGCCACGGCTCCGTGTTTCTGGAAAGCGA
The DNA here is from genome assembly GCA_963574885.1 of Lepilemur ruficaudatus. NCBI lineage: Eukaryota > Metazoa > Chordata > Mammalia > Primates > Lepilemuridae > Lepilemur > Lepilemur ruficaudatus. The sequence continues at coordinate 12,189 of CAUYRT010034552.1, read as the reverse complement.
CAGCAGGTGAGTCCCTGGTCCCGGGTGTGGGGGATCTGGGGTGGTCCCCAAGGCCCGACCTGGGCTGTGGGAACTGGTTGAGTTTCTTGCCCATGAGGCTGACTGCTGGTGGCCCCTCTCCGAGGCCAGTGCTCTGCACGGTGTCCCTCCTTACCCCCAGCCCGGTGGCTGGTGACATTCCCCTCAGCATCCTCACCTGGGACCAAACAGTCCCTGCCAGGTGGATGGGCCCCAGGAGTCCTGGTGCCTTCTGTTCCCATCGAGGAGGGGTAGCCCCCAGGCAGATGCCCTGAGGCCTGGGTGGCCTCATAAGGCTTATTTATAGGGCTGGCTGCTCCTCTTGGTCCCCAGCTGGCCCTGTCCACCCTGTAACCCGCCAGGCACGTTAGCCTTTCTCCTTGCATCTGCGAGGCTGGAGCCTGGGGAACCCTGGGGAACATTAGCCTTTCTCCTTGCATCTTTGAGGCTGGAGCATGGTCCTGGGGGAGTGTTGGTGGCATTCACCCTCCTGGGCAGCCGCCCTGCACCGGGAGCTGGAGTGCTTGGGCGGGGGTGGAGGGGACTCAATGGCAGCACTTTGTGCAGCCAGGGGTGCAGGAGTTCGACCCGTGCCCTGTGGTGGGTTCTCTCGGCCTTGGAGCCCAGGCAAGGGTGGAGACCTGTGGCCTTGGGGCCACATGTGGCCTTCTGAATCCTCCAGTGCAGCCGTTTGGCCGAATCCAAATTTACAGAACAAATCCTTTTAATAAGGGATCTGTCCTGTGAAGTTTAGATTTGATTGAAGGGATCTAGAGGGCCACATGTGGCCTTGAGGCCGCAGGTTCCCCACCCCTGGAGGGTGTCATGAGGGTCCTCGGGGCCACCCGGGGTGGGTGTGACGGGGTGGGTGAGCACTGTGTCGCACAGGCCAGGTGGGGCCGTACCTACTCCCGCGGCCCCTCCCCACGCTCTGGGTGTGGTCCTTGCCCGAGTTAGGTTTCCAGGCAAATAATGGCGATGACGGCGGCCATTAGAAGAGCTGGCATTAGTCAGGGAGCACGTGATTAATTATTGAGCTCCCGCCACGAGCTGGGTTCCTGCTACGGTTGGTGGTTGGAGCATTGCCTGGGACTGGACACCGTGCTGTGGATTGTACGTTTCTATGCTTTCAACAACCCCAAACCCGCTGAGGGAGGGAGGTCCGAATGTTGTCTCGGAGGCTCAGACAGGGTAAGTGACCTGCTGGAGGTCACCCAGCCAAGACTTAAGGCAGGCCGGGGTTCGAACCCAGCTGCGTCTACACCAGAGCTAGAGCACAAAAGGTCACAGCAGACCGAGGTAAGCCAGGGAGCACAGGGACAGGGCGTTGGGACCGAACGCTTTGCTGGCTGCAGTAGGAATGCGTTTGAGATGATTCCTGATTTCATCCCTTCAATAAGATTCGGTCCATCAAAGCCCGAGGGTGAACCGGTAACATTTATCTCAAGCACTCAGAGCGCAGATAAAAGCAGGCAGTCAGCCACAACCATGGACGCCAGTTTTCAGATGAGATCCACTGAGCTGTGTGGCATTTGGGGCCAGGGAACCCCCAGGCTGGGGCTAAAACTCCATCCCTGGCCAGGCTCGGCTGAGCGCCCCCTGGTGATGCCAGGCGGGCGGTGCAGTGGCACCTGCAGGCATCTGTGCACCCTGGGGCCCAGGTGGAGGGAGAGGTCCACGCTGTGCCCCAGAGGGGCGGCAGCCTGGGCCCACAGTCTCTGGCTGAGGACCTAGCAGCAGAGCCTGCATCAGAACCTGGCCGGTGCAGCTCTCTCTGTCCAGCAGCCCCTCTCTTAAGGCGCTCGGATGTGGGACTCAGGGAGTTGAGTCCTGGCATCACTGGTTGGTGTGAACCATGGAAAGTTCTTTATCTCCTGGGAGCCTCGGCTTCCCCATTTGCAAGATGAACATAGTCACGTGCATTTTCTGGGTTATGAAAACGCACTCTCGGTTCCGCTTCCCCGCGGCCCTCTCCCTGGGCTGCACACGGCATGCCCCGGGGAGCTTTTACACACCCAGCGCCCAGGTGTCTCCAGGTTCTTCCAGAGCAGTGATTCTCACTGGGGGCTGATTCTGTCCCCAGGGGACTCGTGGAAGTGTCAGGAGACCTTTTTGTCACAGCTGAGGGGTCTGCACTCCCCTGCCTCTGCCTGGGACCCTGCAGGATGAAGCTGCGTCTCCTTGGCTGGGGCTCCAAGGCTGGGGGCCAGGCCTGGCCACTCCTCTGTCCAGTCTTCTCCCAGTCCCCAGACCCCGTCTCTGCCTGGCGCCTGAGCCACAGCTCTCCTCACCTGGGTGTCTCCTCCTCCCCCCCACCCAGCTGGAGTGTGTGAGGTTCAGCCCCGATGGTGCCTTCGTGTCTGGTTTTTGGGGCAGCCTCCTCTGTCCCCCGGCCGAGGAGGGTGCTGCTCATTGCTGGCTTCTCTGTTCTCCTGCTCGGCCCGCTGTACCCCGCCCTGCGTGTGCCGCTGTTGGGAGGCAAGCGGTGGCGGTCGCGGTGGTGGTGGTGGTGGTGGCGGGAACTTTCAAGCCCAAACATCTGCTTCCAATCCTGGCTTCACCCCCTAGTTGTGTGACCTTGAAAGTTACCCCCCCAGTCCGAAACTTGGGTACTTTGGGGGTGGAATGGGGCTGAGAGCCCCTGGCAGGGTTGGTCGGGGTGAGGATGAGCGCCAGCCTGGGGCACACGGTTGACGAGCCAGGCCCGGGGGCGTCCTCCACGGGAGGCTGGTGCTGGGTGCTCACCTCCTCCCAGCCTGCCCCCGACGAGGGTGCAGAAAAGGCTTCTTGACCCCGTGGCTGCCGGGTTGGTCGGTGCTGCCCTTTCTTGGGCCGCTCTGCCACGGAGCCCTGGATAGTTGCACGTGGCCCTTCAGGTCCGTATCAGTCCAATTCAGCTGCGGCTCACTGAATGCGGTTAGGCGCAGCTGGACATGAATGGGACCCTTCCTGCCTCCCAGGAGCGAGGGCCTCAGCTCAGGGTTGATGTGCAGAAGGCCTGTCTCCAGGGCAGAAGTAACAGGTGTGACACGGAGTCACAGTGGCTCCAACCACAGCCCTGGTGAGAGACAGACCACTGGGAGCTTAAAAAGAAGCATATGTGGATTCTGGAAGGGGCTGGGCCGGGCCTGGAATCTGCATTTCCCAGCATTCCTTGCTCCTTTGCTCTCTCTGTCCAGGGTGCGGCCTCGGCCCCCACCGCGTCATAGGCCCTGGAAGTGCAGCTGGCCTCCTCGCCCCTCCCCTTTCCCCTGTGGCACCTTCACATCATGGACTGGTGGGAGTGGACACGGTAGAGTGGGTGTCCCCGGCCCGGCTGCCCAGGAGGACCCCAGGGCAGCTTTTTATAATCCTGATGCCCAGGCCACATCCAGACCAACTGGACCCGCATCACGGGTGGGCCGGCGTGAGTGGTTTCTGAACTCCCCAGGGGGCTCTGAAGTGCAGCCAGAGTTGAGAACCCCCCCACTCGGCAAAGGGGACCAAAGGGACAGAGGTTGTGCCCTGGGTCAGGGGGCGGCATCAGGGCCGAGGTCCCCAGACACCAGCTACCCCGTGTGTGTGGAGGAGTGGCCTTGAGGACCACGTGCACCTGACGCTGCTTCTGAGGCAAAGGTTCCGGTTAACTGGGAAGAGGCCCCAGGAGGGCGGAGCTGCAGGCTGGCTCGCGGGGCCCCTCTAGTGGCAGACCTGGAGAACTGCGCGTGCCGGCTTCGCGTCTGGCTGGGACCAGCCGGGAGGAGGAACGCCCCCTGGGATCTGAGAGCAGCTCACAGAAGGGCCGTGTGTTTAGGAATGGCAGTGTCCCCTGGTGTGCTACCTGTGGGCCACAGAAGGTGGGCAGGGCCTGCTTCCTGCAAGGTAGGCCCACCTGCCCAGCACCCAGCACAGTGACAGCCTGGACGTCCTTGACCAAATGAGTGTTCAGGGCCAACTTGGGGGACAGGGCCGACTTGGGGGACAGGTTGACGGGGACAGCTATTGCCCCTGACTCGTTGTCACAGGCTGCCCTGAGAGCCTGGGTTTTCCCGAGCAGGGCCGGGTTCTGGGCTGTCTTGGTCCTGTGCCTACCAGCGTCAGAAATCAAGTGCTAGGTTGTGATGGGGAGGGTGGCCGCCAGGCAAGGCCAGAGGACATCCTGTCATTGGTTTCTATGCTGAAAGGCGCCCGGTCCAGTCTAAGGAGCCAGTGGCTGAGCGTGTGGTATCACAGGACCCCCGTGTGGCCAGCACGGTGTCAGCGGGCCCTGCCTGGGGATGTGCCTGGGTGACCTGGATGGGAACCGAAGCATAGCCTCTGCGCTCCAAGTCACAAGGCCTCTTCTGGACCCATCCTGAGAAATAGCCCAAACTGCAGCAAGAGAGGAAGAAACCACGGCCTGAAGATGTTCATCACGGCGTTCTTTATAGCGGGAAAGAAAGAGAAGAACCTAAATACCCAACAACAGAGGAGGGGGTACATCAAACATGGTCCATCCGTGGGATCCAGGAGTTTTCACTGAGGCCCACAGGCACCCCGCTTTGTGTGCATGCTCGAGGTGCACGTGTTTAAGAGGAGGGGTGCCTCCTGACTTCCCCAAGGGTCTGTGACCCCCAAGGGGTTCAGCACGTCCGTGCCCAGATAGAAGAAGCAGTGTTGGTCAGGGCTGTGCTGCAACACGGATACAGTGTATCAAAAAGGGTTGGGGGGACAAGCAGGGCTTATGCGCTGCGGTTACGCTCTGAATGGCCTGAGGCGGGAGAGGCAGCTCAGAGCAGCGCTGCCCACGGACCTTCCGCCAGGACCAAGGCCGCCTCTCTCGGCAGCTGTCACCTTTACGTGGCTCTTGAGCCCTTGAAATGTGTCCAGTGCAACTGAGCACCCAAATTTTCAACTTTACGTACTATCAACGTAAATGTAAACAGCGGCTGTGGCCACCAGGGTGGACAGCAAGGCTGTTGCCTCCTCTCGTGGGTCTTGCTGGTGTGTCTGGGCCAGCGCCGTCCAACAGAACGTCCTTTTGTGCTGGACGCCGGCCAGCGCCGTGGCCCCTCGCCACACGTGGTTGTCACGCACCAGAAATGTGGCCGATACGACTGAGTGACTGGATTTTTAAATTTTATTTATCTTCAGTGAGTAAATTTCAATAACCACATGTGACGGGGCTTCCGGATTGGCCAGCGCAAGTCTAGAGGAAACGTTCTTGGGAGCCTCCCTCCCAGCGCAGAGTAGGCCCACGGGAGTCTGCTGGAGAGAAAGGGGGCGAGGACAAGAAGGACCCAACAGGAGCCCCCTCCTATCTTGCTTTCGGGAGGGGCCTCAGCGGCAGGAGGGTTCAGGTTGCTGAAGCCACAGGAGGAGCCTGGAGCCGGCCAGCGCTGGTGACAGCAGGGCCACGTGAGTTACTGCCCCACCTCTCGGCCCACCCAGCAGGTGCCGCCCCCCCCCCGCAGGGTGAGCAAGGCTGAAATAAAAAGTATCGTAAGTGCTTTTGCCTTTAGGAGGAAAAGGCTCTCTGACAACGGGGCGTCAGCAGTAATGGCTGAATTATTGATGGTGCTATCACTCGGTGTAACGGCCCCTTTCCTCCCACTAGGCACAGAGGACAGGAATGAGGCTCTCAGGGAACAATCTCAGGTCTCTAAGAAAGATCTGGAATGAGTGAGCTCAGTGGGCTGGGACCCAGCGCCCCTGCAGCGTCCTTGCAGGGGGCAGCAGCGGGCCTGAGGGGCGATCCACCCGGGTCCCCCAGAGCCCGCCCAGGTTCTTTCTGTCGGCCGTGGTTTTCCTAGATAGCCTTGCCATTCCTTTTCTGCCCGGCCACCCAGGCAGCAGGCAGGCCTGAGGGGTGGCAGAAACTGCCGGCGGTCGGGGAAGAAATTAAATGGTGTCACGTGGTCCAGGAGATGCCCTTCGCCCCTCCTGGCTCTGTGTCCCAGTCAGAGTAGCTGGCCAGCGAGTAAACACTAGGGGAAGGAGAGGAGGGGACACAAAGGGTGTGGCCCCGGAAGATGAGGAGGGGAGCCGGCGGAGGAGGGCACGGCTCTCGGGAAGGGGCGAGCGTGGTCAGGTGCCAGCTGGTGCATCTTAGGGGCTGCCCCATCTTAGGGGCCGCCCCAGCAGTGGCGACAACTGAGGATGGGTGCGGCGGGGAGAGCAGGGGTGGGGAGCTGGTCCGGGGGCTGCTGCCGCCACCCAGGTGAGAGGCGAGGGGGCCCAGAGAGACCTTGGAGGTGGGGTGGCTGGGAGCTGGGGGCTTGTGTCCCCTGATCCTCCTAGATTTCAGGACCAGGCCCCTGAGCTCCGTCGTGGGCCAACACTGGCACCCTGGCACACCCATGAGCACCTGCCGTCCCCCGAGGATGCACCAGGAACACCCCCACCCCCAGCCCCCAGCAGCAGCCTGGCAGCCGGGAAGCTGGCAGCTTCCGAAGATCTGTTGTTTGGGTTTGTTTGTGCTTCTGTAACCGGGAGCTGAGATTTATTTCTTTAAAACATCCCATCGCCCGACACCCTGCAATCTGTTCTGCGCTTCGTTAAGACTAATCTTGTCTTGTGTTTCTGTAGCACTTGGCAGGCTCTGTGCGGCATCTCTCCCCGCCCCCCCAAGTCGAGGTGGCCGTCACTAGCTGCTTCCCCCGTGCCCGGAGGGTGGAGGATACTCGGGGTCTGAAGGAAGCTGCTACAGGAAGGGCAGCTGGCAGGTCTGAGCCTGGGGACTGGCCTGCGGCCACGGTCAGTCTAGAAACGGCTGCGGGACAGTCTCACCCTGGGAGTCTCGCTGCCAGGCCAGGAAGCCAGGCGGACGCCCGGCCCTCCTCTCTGGCTGCCCTCAGCTCTGGGAGCTCCCAGCAGAAGGCAGCTGCCACCGGCTCCAGGAGCTTGGAGGGGCTGCCAAAGAATTCGGGTTGGGTCTGCACGGTGCCTGGCGGCTCCGGAGTGTCCGTCTGGCTCACACTCGATGTCTAGGGAGGGGCAGGGGTGGCCGGCTGGGTCCAGCGAGGCCCCGGGGCCCTGGCAGGGCCTGTAACAAGCAAGCTTGTGGTCAGACGCCCAGTTGTGAGTCCAGACGCCACCTGATATCCCGAGGGTGTGGCCTTGGCCTCTCTCGGCCTCAGTGACCTCATCTGAGAAATGGAACTGTTGTGAGGACCAAGCAAGGCAACGCAAGTAAAGCACAGTGTAGGTGGGTAGTCACCGTTACCACGATGGTAACCATTGCAGGTGGCACTTTCCTAACACTTAGCAGTTTGCTGGAGGCTCTAAGTATTGTCTTAGTGTCCTGTGGGCATAGAGTCCTGGGAAGCTGTATCACATGGGCATAGAGTCCCGTGCTTGAAGCAAGAGAGGTGTCCTTCATGCTTCTGGAGGCCAGAAGTCCAACATCAGGGCAGCTACAGAGCCGGGCTCCGGGGTGGGGGGGCACCTTCCTGGTCCCTTCCAGCTTCTGGTGGCTCCAGGTGTTTCTTGGCTTGTGGCAGCATCACCCCAGCCTCTGCCTCTGTCTTCACGTGGCCTCCTCTGGGCATCTGTGTCCAAACTTCCCTCTTCTCAGGAGACCACCAGCCGTCAGATTAGGGCCACCCCACTAGAGTGTGACCTCATCCTAATCTGGTCACATCTGCAAAGATCCTGTCCCTAAATAAGGTCACATTTGGAGTTTCCGGGTGGGCAGGAGTTTTGGGGGACACTAGTCACCCCAGCACAGGCTCTGCGGGTGCTCACTGTAATCCTGGACTTAAATAACACACCAGGCCCATGTTGTCGTTACCTCGTTATAGGAAAGGTTGAAAGACAGAGCTCAAGTCACCTGCACAAAGTCGCGGCACATGAGTTCTTGTTCCGAGACAGTGACTCTGAAGTTTAAAACAAGAAGCAAAAGACCAGAACGGAATCAGGCTTGTGAAGCCCTCGTCTCTGTTGTGCCTCAGTTTCCCGGTGTGGCCCAGCCTATCCGCCCCCAGGGCTGAGCAGGTCCCCAGAGAGGTTGGGGGGGGCCCGAGCAAAGAAGCTGTACAAACTGCTTTAACGGTGACAAACGTGATCCGTGCCCATTTTAGAAAGGGGGTAAAAGGAGTAAGGAAAATACTCATGGCTTTGATCCCTCCAACACTGCTGTTACCATTTTGGTTCCTTTTGTCCTGGTCTTTCAAAGTTGGGGAGCTTAATTGCTTGTCCCGGCCGTGGGCGGGGAGGCCAGATAGTAGGCATTTTCTGCCTTTTTGGGCCAAAAGGTCTTTGCTGCAGCTTCTTAACCCTTGTAGTGTGAAAGCCGCTGTACAACATATATACGTGGGCGTGGCTGTGTTCCGTGAAGACTTTATCATGGATGCTAAAATTTGAATTTCATATAATTTTCATGTGTCATGAAATGAATATTCTCCTTTTGATTTTTTTCAACATTTTAAAATGTTCAAAATCATCTTTCACACAAAAAACCTGCACACAAATGTTTCTAAGAACTTCATTCATAAATGCCCGACGTGGGAACAGCCAGGAAGTCCCCGCGTGGGCAAATGGGGACGCAAACCCTGGTATGTCCGTGCAGGGAATGCTGTTTGTTGTTAAAGTGGGGTGTGCCTCTGAGCCCTGGGGAGCTGGCGGGCGCTGAAACGCACGGAGCTCCGGGCAGAGAGCCGGCCTGAGAAGGCTGCGTACCTCATGCTCCCAGCCATAGGACATTCTGGAAAAGGCAAAATTATGGCAACAGTAAAAAGATCAGGAGCTGCCAGGGTTCCAGGGGGGAAAGGAGGAATCGGCAGATACGGAGGGTTTTTAGGGCATGAAGCTACTCTCTCCGATACATGACGCTGCGCATCTGTCCAAACCCACAGCCTGCAGGGCACCGGGAGCCCTGATGTCAACCATGGGCTTCAGTAATTACTAACGAGGGATCAATGCGGGTTCATCACTGATGGCCAGTGTATCACAGGAATGCAAGGTGTTAACACAGGGGACACTCTGTGTACTGGGGAGGGCACATGGGAACACTGTATGGGGCTTAATTTTGCTTTGAACCTAAAACTGCTCTAAAAAATAAAGCCTATTCATTAAAAAAGAATTCTTAGTTCATGGGCTGTGCAAAGACGGTGGCAGCCTCAGTTTAGCCCTCAAGCCACATTTTGCTGACCCCTGGTCTAGACTAGCACCGTCCAATGAAATGTCACGGCCAAATCTGTGATTTAAAAGTCTATTAGCCACATTTTTTTAAAGTTTTATTTTCAAATAACTGTAGAGTCACAAGAAGTTGCAAAAAATGTACGTGGTGGTCCTATGTACCCTTCCCCTCTTCCCTGAGTAGTAACATCTGGGTAAAACCACAGTCAGCTCTCCACACCCAGAAGTAGAGGTTGGTACAACCTGCAGGTCTCAACGCGGCATCTAGAGCCCAGTGCAGCCATATCACGTGGGTATGGAGTCCTGTGCAGGTATATCACGTGGACATAGAGTCCCATGCAGCCGTATAACGTGGGCATAGTCACGTGCAGTTGTATGACGTGGGCATACAGTCCCGTGCAGCCGTATCACCTGAGCATAGAGTCCCGTGCAGCCGTATCACCTGGGCATAGAGTCCCGTGCAGCCATATCATGTGGGCATAGAGTCCCGTGCAGCCGTATCACCTGGGCATAGAGTCCCGTGCAGCCATATCACATGGGCATAGTCACGTGCAGCTGTATGACGTGGGCATAGAGTCACGTGCAACTGTATCACGTGGGCATAGAGTCTCGGGCAGCCGTGTCACGTGGGCATAGAGTCACGTGCAGCCATATCACGTGGGCATAGAGTCACATGCAACCATATCACGTGGGCATAGAGTCTCGGGCAACTGTGTCACGTGGGTATGGAGTGCCGGGCAGCCGTATCACATGGGTATGCCGTCCCGGGCAGCCATATCACGTGGGCATGGAGTCGTGTGCAGCTGTATCACGTGGGTATAGAGTCCTGGGCAGGTGTATCACGTGGGTATGGAGTCCCGTGCAGCCATATCACGTGGGCATAGGGTCCTGTGCAGCCATATCATGTGGGTGTAGCGTGCCGTATAGGTATATCACGTGGGCATATTGTCCCGTGCAGCCATATCACGTGGGTATACAGTCCCAGGCAGCCGTATCAGGTGGGCATGGAGTCCCGTGCAGGTATATCACGTGGGCATAGAGTCCCGTGAAGCCATATCACGTGGGCATGGAGTCCCACGCAGCCATATCACGTGGGCATAGAGTCTCGGGCAGCCGTATCACGTGGCGTGTAAAATCCCGTGCAGCCGTATCACGTGGGGTGTAGAGTCCCGTGAAGGTGTATCACGTGGTTTGTACAATTCCCTGAAGCCATATCATGTGGGTATAGAGTCCCGTGCAGCCACGTCACGGGGGTATAGCGTCCCGTGCAGCCGTATCATGTGGCGTATAGAGTCCCGTGCTGCCGCGTCGCATGGCTTGTAGAGTCCCGTGCAACCGTATCACATGGCATTTAGAGTCTCGTGCATATCTACTGATGTCTAGAATCCCCTGCAGCTGTACCACGTGTAGCTCCTGTCGCCACCGTCACTATCAAGACGCAGAATGGGTCCCCCCACAGGGCTCCCTCCTGCCACCCTGGTATGTTGCCCCAGCCCTGACTCTGGCAGCCACCCCTGTCTATGAGAATTTTATGTAAATGGAATCTGACAGGATGTGGCCTTTTTTCATCCGGCATGGTCCCCGTAAGTGCCATCCAGGTGGCATGTATCAAGAATTTGCTCCCTTGTGTTGCTGAGTAGCCGGGGTGCGGGTGCCTTACAGTGTGTTCAGCCGCCGACCCACGCAGGGACGTTAACGGACTGTTTCCACTCGGGGCTGTCACGAGGGAAGCTGCTATGGACGTCCACGTGCGGGTTTCATCTGAACCTGAGCCTTCATTTCTCTGGGATGGATTCCCAGGAACGCAAGGGCTGGTCACAGAGATTGTATGTTTAGGTTTAAAACTAATTACCAAAATGTTTCCAGAGTGGCTGTGCCATTTTATATTCCCACCAGCAATTTATGAGTATCTAGTTTTTCTACATCCTAACCAGTATTTGGTGTTGTCACTTTTTTTTTCCTTTTTTAGCCATTCTGTCAGGCGTGTAGCGACAGCTTGCTGTGGTTTAGCTCACGTTTCCCTGACGGCTCGTGGCGTGGGGCATCCTCCGTGTGCCTACTGCCGTCTGTACGTCCTCTTTGGCGAAATGTTTCTTCAAGCCACAGTGCCCACGTTCTACTGCAGGTTTTTCCTGTTGAGTTTTGAGAGCTCTTTACGTATTCTAGAAATAGTCCTCTGTGCGTGTGGGATTTGCACGTTTCTCCCAGTCTGCACTTCTCCATCCTCACGACAGGGTCTTTCACAGAGCAGACTTCAGTGTTGATGAATCCAGTTTATCAAATTCTCCTTCTATGGGTCACACTTTTGGTGTGAAGTTTGAGAACTCCTGGCCTAGTTCCTGATCCCGAAGATTTTCTCCTGTGATTTCCCTACGAGTTTTATTTAGGCCGAGGTTCACGTTTGGTGTCCAGACATCCGGCGCCGTCTGTTGCAAGGGCCGTTCTTCCTCCATTGACGTGTTTTTGCCCTTTGGTCCAAAATCAGTTGGGCATATTTATGTGGGTCTGATAGCTACACCTTTTAAAGTTAAACAAGAAAGGTAAAATTAATTTTTAAAATTACTCAGCATATTTAAAATAGCATGGTTTCAATGTGTGAGCAATATAAACCGTTGTCGATGAGAGAGATTTTACATTCTGTCTTTTTACCAAGTCTTGGTAGTCGCATGTGTACTTTATACCTAGAACACAGCTCAGCTGGGACTTGCCACACTTCAAGTGCCGATGCCACGTGTGGCTCGAGGTCACTGGATTGGCCAGCATGGTTCTGTACAGATTGGTGACCTGCTTTTTTTAAAAAAACATTCTCTGAGCCGGGCGCGGTGGCTCACGCCTGTAATCCTAGCACCCTGGGAGGCCGAGGCGGGCGGATCACTCAAGGTCAGGAGTTCGAAACCAGCCTGAGCAAGAGCGAGACCCCGTCTTTACTATAAATAGAAAGAAAGAAATTAATTGGCCAACTAAAGATATATATAGAAAAAATGAGCCGGGCATGGTGGCGCATGCCTGTAGTCCCAGCTACTTGGGAGGCTGAGGCAGGAGGATCGCTTGAGCCCAGGAGTTTGAGGTTGCTGT
>CAUYRT010034551.1:0-15601 GCA_963574885.1 Lepilemur ruficaudatus | reverse complement strand
TCAGCCTAGCTCACAGCAACCTCAAACTCCTGGGCTCAAGCGATTCTTCTGCCTCAGCCTCCCGAGTAGCTGGGACTACAGGCATGCACCACCATGCCTGGCTAATTTTTTCTATATATGTTTTTAGTTGTTCAGATAATTTCTTTCTATTTTTTAGTAAAGACGGGGTCTCGCTCTTGCTCAGGCTGGTCTCGAACTCCTGAGCTCAAGCAATCCTCCCACCTCAGCCTCCTAGAATGCTAGGATTATAGGCATGAGCCACCACACCTGGCCAAGGGAAATGTATTTCTTAAATGGAGAAGCCTTTTTCCACCCTTTAGCTACCGCCAGCTGGGTCTTTCTCCTTTATACCCTCTTAAGATGGAGAATCTTTGTCTCTTTGTTCTTAGAGGGTCACAGGGAACTAGGGTAGGCTGTGAGTGATGTGATAAAATTGGGGGGGTGGAACATGAAGTGATTGTCTTTACTATTGGGCAGCCTTGTATTAAGCACAGTTTGGAACTTTCGATGTTGCATGCAGGCTCTCTGAGAGCATTGCACCCAGGCGGGCTCTTTATTCCTATATATGACGGAACCATAGACTCTGACTTGGAAAGAAATTCACATTTGAAAAGACTATATTTTTCTGAACCCCAAACCACACAATGTCTGGGATACTTTGATCCTCGAATACTCTTACTAAAATGGGATTAATACAGAATATTTCAAATAGAGAATCTCCTGGTATCTTGTCCCAATCCTCTTTACGATGTGTAAGTCCTCTCTAAGTTTAACTGCTTTTTAGGCTGGTAATTTTTCAGTTTAATCACAAATAGTTCTGGATATAGAAATAAAACAAAACTCCAGGAATATGACAAAATGTAAATAAAAATATGTTTACAATATACTTGTGTGATGGATGATTGAAAAGGTGTCGGAGTTCCAGGTTATGAGGAATCACTCCTATTCCATCTAGTTCTGCTGAAATGAATTGTTTACATTTCTCAAGGATCTAGATTTTCCATTTCTGACCACCTCTAATGGGAAAATTTCCTTCATGTGGTCTACAGCATGCAGTTACTCATGGATGGCTGCCTGCACCCCAACATTGTATTCTACATTGATATTCTCCAGCTATATCAATATATACTTTTGGAATCAATATGCCTCTCCCTCTCCAATCACATGATGGGTAACCACAAAATGCAAAATCACTTTGATAATAGCATAAGGCAAATATGAATAGGAAGGTAACTCTGAGGCAAGAATTTTTTTAATGGATTACCAAATTAAGTAAAGATTATTTATACATTGATTTCTCATTTAGAATAGTAATTCTCCACCTTAGTACATCCAGATTAACTTTTGATAAAAAAAATACTTAGTAATGCTTCTTTTACTATTCTGGAATAAAACCTAGAGATAATGTTACCTTCCTACACATTTAATTTTTTAAAAAATTAATATGCCCTAAGTATGAAAGATAAATAAAGGAAAGCAATTCCTAATAAAAGCAATATTTATTTCAACATGTGTGTACTGGGTCATAAGTACATTGGGAAACCTAATGAGGTCGTCAGATGTTTGCAGTCAATTGTAGAACCACTACGAATACAACTGCTACAAATGCACACTCACAAAGGTGTGTTCTTTGCTGCTCAAAGACCATGAATAATGTTGCTGTTGATGATGTGGTTTCCAAAATGGTGACCAACTCTTGGTAAATTCCAAACAAAACAAATTACAACTGTCCCTCAATTTACCCAGTTGTTGCAGTCCTAGAAAATTCAATGTACATAAAGTCTTGCAGAAAAAATGCTTTATGTTATATATAAAATGGAAATAAATTCATATTCAAAAATTTCAAACAGGTTTGCACTTACATGCATGTCCACTGGGACCTTCGGCAGTCATGTAAGACACAAGGCAATGCTTTATTCTATGGGATGGTCCACACATTGCAGAATGTCTAACAGCCCAGGCCCCTGCCTGTTTAATGCCACAAGTGCCCACAATCATCATGTGAATCACAGACAGTCTCCCCAGGAGGCTGTACCATCTTTGTTGAGAACCAGTGGTTTGCAGGATTTTCTACAGGGCTTTCCCCACTGGTTCAGATGATTGAGAGTTGCCTCTAGTTGTGAAAACAAAGAATGATGCACTGGAAGGGACAGAAAGGCTTATCTAGTTGGCCACTTCATGTCACCCAGGTGAGGGTAAGTGACTTGCCCTCAGATGCTCAGTAATCTGGGACACCAGATAATCTAGGTAAAAACCAAGGTTTCCCTTTCCATGGTTTTTATTTTTTATTGAAATTAGAAAGATACACTTGAATGTGTTTCTCTTACACACCCAATATTTTAAAATAAATGATTGAGAACATTTTCCTCAGGATACTTGGGATTGTAAACACTCCTCACCACGGGGCTTCAATGCGGGGCTAGATACTCTCTAGTGCCCACTGGAAGTCTGCATTTCTGTGTCAAACAAATCAGAAAGATTAGAAAATAGTATAAGATCTTTTACAATGTGTCCAAAGGAACAATTTCTTAGAGCAGAAATTGTCTTATACGGTTAGTGGCTGACTGATTTTCTTACTGTTCTCCCCAAACTTACAGTCACCAGGATCCCAGCAGGACCTTGGGAAATGAGTGACTGTGATTCCCAATGCTCCATACATAGCCAGGGCCTCTTCCTCTGGCTCAGGACAGCAAGGGGCTGGTCCCTTCACAAGACCTAAAGAAGACTTGGCTATTCGCTAATTGCCCTTGGAAAGTATGTTCTGGTGGTGAATTGGGTATTTTAAAATTTAATTTGGCAGATCAAATATCATGGAGAGAATGTTTGATTCCACAAACTTCACAATGTTGGCTATCCAAATTAAAATTTCTCTCAAATCAATGCCTCTTTCAAAAGCATCAATTTGGAAAAATTTTACTTAGAAATCTTGTACATTATCAAGGGGGTAAAGATGGGTGGAAAGAATAAGCTCATAGGATATAGGAATTATTGGAAAATGCTCTGGATTCTATATCAAAGAGGAAAAATTAGTTGCCTCCTGATCTCTTCCTCACACAGCACTAAAAGAGCAACCTAATCTCTATGTGCAAACCTCATTCCCAAAAACCCCGAAGAGAATACAAAAGCCCTCCAAGCATGCAAGAAAATATCATCAGAGTCTCATACCAAATGCTTGTATGCACTATACTTTCCTCATGGAAGAGTGCTTCAGGCCTTTCTTCAGAGACCATTTCCTCTTAATTTTAGACTCACTCTAACAATTTAAACATCAGGTGTTGGAAGCAGCAATTTAGAAAAGAGGTAGTCTGACTGCTCAAGGTAAGCACTGTGGCAGCAACAGGAAGTAACAACTGACAGTCTGACATCAAGGAAGGAGATGGAAAA
Source organism: Lepilemur ruficaudatus (assembly GCA_963574885.1). Taxonomy (NCBI): domain Eukaryota; kingdom Metazoa; phylum Chordata; class Mammalia; order Primates; family Lepilemuridae; genus Lepilemur; species Lepilemur ruficaudatus. The sequence continues at coordinate 12,217 of CAUYRT010034551.1, read as the reverse complement.
CTATTTTACAAAGTGAAGGGAGGAGGGCTGACAAAGGAACTCAAAATAAGTAGCAGCCTGTGTCATTTAATCTAGGGACAGATGGCTTCACTATCCCAGAGAGCATCTCTATAATACAGGACAATATAGTAATTGACATAAAAGAAAAGTTAAGTTACTGTCAATGGATTTTTCAGCAAAATTCAATACAACAGTTGGAATCCTAGAGTTTCAGAGTTAGGAAATTCTTAAAGCAGCATATGATATAATACTTTTATTTTACAAATCAGGCCACTGAAAGTAAAGGGGTGGCATTGAAACAGGATCCCAGCCTACCTGGTCCAGTGCTCTTTCCACACAGACACCTTGACAACTGGAGCTACTGCGGGAAGGAGGAGACAGTGCATCACGTTGAATCACTGATTGTGGCACTGCTTTTGACATCTCTGTTTTTGCTTCCTTGCATTGATTTCACCCCCTTCACAAGGAGAAGAAACCTGCTCTCTTTATTCACAACAGAGTGAACTATTGTTCCCTGGTTTGTGATGAGAGAATCTCAGGGTTGGCCCTTAACAAAATTGGGACTGAAGGTAAAGTTCACTCCCACATTCTCCTCCATCCCACTTTTGGTGTGTTCCTTCCACGCTGTCCTGTCTGTCCTCCAACTTGCTGCCCCACCCATGGGCCCACACCCAGAATTCCCAGCACAAAATAGGAGACTCTCCCAACTCCCAGAAGTTTGGTGCATTCTTAATCTCTTTCTAATTTGATCTCTAATTACACCAAAGAATGAGACAATGTTCCAGTGTTTTTCAAATATAAGCAAACACATGCATTACCCGGAGAGCTTGTTAAAATGCAGGTTCCTGGTCCTTATCTCCTGAAATTAGAATTCAACAGATGATTCTGGTGGAAGTGGGCCCTGAACTCACTTTGGAAAACACACGGCTTCTGCTTACCCATGTAGCCTTGTCTTGCCTAATACCCCAATGCACACTCCCCTCCACCCATATACTTCATACTATCTCTCTCCACCATGTCTTTCTTTACCTCATGTTCCACCTTCTTTATCCAACTGATTCCTCCATGTACCTCAAAACCAGCTGGATACGTATCTCTCATCTCCGCTCTCATTGATCTCATACCTTTCTGCATTGTCAAGCTTACACAGCCTACAACATGCACTGGTTTTCTGGCCTATATTCTCTTGAGGGCAGGGGCATGTGTCATTTGTCTTTTTTATTCTCAGCCCTGGCACCCTGCCACACACACAGTAGGCACTCTAAAAGTGTTTTAAGTTATCTTTTGCATGTGATGAATTTCCTTGTTAATAACTAGTAATTTATTTATATTTGCATCTTTTATCTACCCCTCTAGATATAGTACAGCATTTTCACAGATTGCTTGAAGCATCACTCAAATGAGGAGCACCTTTTGTAATATGTAAAAACTGAAAGAGAAGAATGTTACTGCGTAATATGACTCTGGTGCCATCAAGGGTGGGGGTCATATTGATTTAGGCCCATGTTCACTCAGGATATCTGATGCTTAAGGAACACAAGAGAGATACACACAACAAGTGGGAATTTTTCTAAATAAAGATCAGTTTCCAGTAACTCAGTAGAATTATGCTACTGCTATTGCTAGGCATTCAGGTTAAAAAGTTTTTCAGAAGTGAGGTTGGAAGAGATTAGAGTTGGCTTTGAATCAATTCATGCACATAAAACTTTGTGTATTTGTTCTAAGATCCCAGAGATTCTCAATATTTTCTAACCAAGATCGTTAACCACCACGAGGCTAGCTCATCTCCTGAAGTCCACCATCTGTGTATGTTTATCCTCGCAGGCGTCTGCTATGCAGAGTTTGGAGTCCGAGTCCCCAAGACCACAGGATCTGCCTACACCTACAGCTATGTCACTGTCGGAGAATTTGTGGCCTTTTTCATTGGCTGGAACCTGATCCTGGAGTACCTGATTGGCACTGCAGCCGGCGCCAGCGCTCTGAGCAGCATGTTTGACTCCCTGGCCAACCATACCATCAGCCGCTGGATGGTGGACAGCGTGGGGACTCTCAATGGCCTGGGTGAGATGGCCAAAATCTATCAAGAGCCTTAAGTTTGTTTTTGTTTTTGTTTTTGTTTTTGCAAAGTAACTCTTTCTCTGTGAATCTAGCCATCCTAAAAAAGAGATTCTAATTTCTATGAAAGCATTATGCAAAGAGATATTCATCACAGCCTTATTTACAATAACAAAAATTTAGAGACAGCCTAAATATTCTACAATGGGACAAATGATTAAGTAAACTGTAGACACATATTATTTAGCTAGCAATTTAAAGGATGATTAGGGAGACTTGTAATAACATGGAATATGTTTTAATGTAGCATCATATATGAAAAGACACAAAGAAACTGTACAAGCACCATGACAATAATTATATAAAAATAAAACCAATGCAGGAAAAAGAACTGGTAGAACTTCTCCAGAAGTTTCATCAGAATATTTTTTTTTGTTTGTTTTTCAAATAAAAAATCTTTTAAGGAACAAAACGGATTCTGGTCTAGCAGAGGTCCAAGAGGGATAATATAACTGGGTGGATGCCAAACAACCAGAAGCTCACAGAACAAATGCCAGGAGACCTCAGGCTCCACCCAGCACTTGCTGCCCACTCTCCATCCTGACACCTGATAAACTTCCATATTAGAGGGAAGCCAAACAGTAGTTGAGGTAGCTTTGGAGTCTTGCCTCAGAACCTCCAAGGAATGATTCTGTGGCTGTGTCAAGTCCTTTGATTTTGGTGTCTCTATCTCAGAAAAATTAACAAAAATGCTGAGCACACAGATACCATGATAAGATAAAAATATAAAGACCAAGCCTGTTCCACATACTGATTTCGCAGAATTTTAGGTCTGAAAGGGTCCTTCAAAACCAGGTCATCCATGTCCTTCCCTTTACAGGGGGATGAGGCAAATTGCCCAGGGCCACACAGCTGGCCCCTGGCCCGAGTAGCTGACTGCTGAGGCAGTGCCTCCTCCCCTCTGTAGAGGGCAGGAGTCCACCGGCCAATGAGCAAGAACAAGCAGGCAGGGCGTGTTCCCTCTGCAAGTTATTTTCTCTTGGCAACCACATACACACAAAGAAACAGAAAACCCCTCTTACGATAGTTTTCAAAGACATTCTTAGATTTGCTAATAAAGAAAAGTTTGTTGGAATGGAATGGAAATTTTATAGACTATAAAATTCCCAATGATGAAGATAAAAATAATTTTCAAATAACATTAGACCTCTACGTATATCCCATCCCAGGACAGTTCTGACTTCAAATGTCCTGTGCCATGGTTCCATAGGCACTAGGCACTGTTGTAATTGTCACATCACATATCCTAATTTTTGGTCCAGGATATCAGATCCTCTTACCTATCTACCAAAACTTGCCTGTTTGCAAATAGACACAGTGCAGGTATGTGTAGGCACCTGCATGTGTGCGTGAGCGTGCACAAACACACACACAGTTTCTCCTCCTCTCTCCCTGACAGACTGACCACCCTTCTCAAAACTGAGTGAGAATGCACTGGGTTGGGACCAGGAGTTTGCATGGCCCTTTCTTCCCTCTGGATGGTATTAAATCATGTCTTTCCCTCTAGGGAAAGGTGAAGAATCATACCCAGACCTTCTGGCCTTGTTGATCGCTGTCATCGTGACCATCATTGTTGCTCTGGGGGTGAAGAATTCTGTGGGCTTCAACAACGTCCTCAACGTGCTGAACCTGGCAGTGTGGGTGTTTATCATGATTGCAGGCCTCTTCTTCATCAATGGGAAATACTGGGCTGAAGGCCAGTTCTTGCCCCACGGCTGGTCAGGGGTGAGTTCATTCCTAAAACCTGGCGCACCTGTCCTATGCTCTGCCTTGCACCTAGTGATCAGCTGAAGACATATTTTCAAGAAAGTGCTGCTCTATTCCACAATCACTGTGGCATTCTATTTATCACCTTTTAATACGAATTTAGCTGGAATGTTCTGAAGAAGTGGTTCTCTTTTTTTCTTATTTGTTTCACCAGCATTTGTTGAGATCCTATTTTATACAAACAACAATGATAGATTCCATGGTGTTGGCCACTTGCAATATGCCTAACATTGTGCTAAGTACTTTGCATGTAATATTTAATTTAATCATCCCAATTAAATGGAGAAGATATTTACACTCTGGTCTTAAAGATGAACAAGACTCCCATTCAGAGAGGTCAAATGACTTGCAATTAAGCACACAGTGTAAGTAGCAAGACCAATAGCCAGTACTGTCTGACTCCAAAGTCTGTCCAAGAATAGCTCAGTTCTGCAGTCTGTCTTTACAGTCTAAGAGAGACACACAGGTCCATAAATAGACAAGGCAATAAAGGAGGGCAGGGAGAGTGGACAAGTGGGGAAGAAATGAGTTTTGCCTATGTATGGAACTAGGGAAAGAACAGTTTTAAATCCAATGTCAACATTTGACCTTAGGAGAATAGTCTGCTGGGGTCTGAGGGCAGTTGAGTGAGTCCAGTGGAGTACTAGTTATAAATTCCATTCCAGAGATGTGATTCATGGCAGAGAAATCTACCTTGTGTGGTCTGGGGGTTGGCAAGAGAGTGATGTGGACCAAAAGGATATTTTCAGATCTCACCCCATGATCTGGGTGGTGTGTTCTATGCTAAAGAAAAATGGGAAGGTCAAAGTGGCAAATGCTTTATACTGACAAGTCATTCTAAGTTGCTCCTGGTTTCTTTCTCCAATACAACTAAAAATGTTTATTTTATGGATTTATTGGTAAAACTCATTAGTCTATCTTTTATAGAACATAAATCAGAGAAAATTGTAAGCTGGCAGGGATCTTAGAGGTCACCTGGTCCTCTCTGCTCATTTAGCAGGTGAATAACCTGAGGCCTAGGGAAGCAAATCTGCCTATGACTGGTGGCAGAAAACAAGTCCAGGATTCCACACACTTTGCTTTTGCAGTTTTTGCTTAGACTGGTTTTCCTCCAAGATGTCCAGGGATCAGAAATCTCTCTTGGAGAAGATTCAAAATAACTTCTGCTTATTCTGAACCATGCCATGCTGTTCAATGCAGAGAAATAAGCAAGGAAGTAATTGAAGCCAAGATTTCCAGTCTTCTGCTTATCTGTAAGAATTCCACAGAACCACAAAGTTCTTCCCTCCTCTTTGAAATGAATAAATACTGTGACTGGTTAAAACCAGAAGGGACAAAGAAACACTGTTGACCCCATTCTAGATCCCCATATCTACATTATCTTATGATACAAATTGTTCCTTTCCTATCATATAAGAGAAACAACAAATTATAAGGAAAAAAAGGAATGGAACTCAATTGCATTTTCATCATAGCACAGGAAAACAATCTCACCATTTTCTTAACAAAATATGAAATTACTGGGTCATGGACTTACTTTGGCCATCAGTTAACTTCCACGGTTTCAGTTTTTTTCATCTGCCAAGTGGGAAAACTAATTGCACCAAATGTTTGTAAAAAAGAACAAAATTTTGGAATTTCTTTGTACGCTTTGTTCTGGTTAGCAATAGTTAAAATGACAGGAGGAAGGTGCTAGTATTTAGGTGCCAGGCATTGTAATCTACGAACACTATCTCACTCTTATAACAAAACTTTAAAGCAGGTGCTATGGTTCCCACCTTAAAAACGGAGACTCCAGGGCTCAGAGAGGCTGAGTAACTTACCTGACCTCACTTAGTCCCAGGGCTGAAATTCCTCGCCAGGTCTGTGTGACTCCAAAGCCCTTTCCACCACATCCAGTGCCTTGTGTGGATGACCACTCTCTTCCGAGCCTTCTTTAAAAAATTAAAAAAAAAAAAAAAAGTAATGGTAATGAATCTGACATGTTACATTTCCTTCAAACTTCCACCCATTCACCCTTTCATTTCATGGCTCTTTTGCAGTGTTCCTTGGAGGAACATTAAGAGATAGTCTAGTCTCTTTTCTTATCTTCAGATGGGAGTATAGTTAAATGGACTCAGGATTGAGTGTGCATTGTTTATGAAGACATCCTGTCAATGCAACTGAAAACTTTGCTTAATTACACAGTTCATATTTTATTTTTAAAATCCTTCTAACATCTCACCCAAATGTCATGCACTGTAGTTTAGACCCCATGTAAAGACTGGAAAAAGTTAATATCCTGTGTAAATGCCCTTTTACTCATTCTGAAGAAGATGAAGGAGGCTTCTAGCCTTTCCTTTCACCTTGTGTTTTGTTCTGAGGTCTTTATTCACTCTGGGGATCTCCCCTTCCCTTCTCAGGGACTCCACATCCTTCCTCAATCAGGAGCCTGCCTCACCAAGGAAGGAGCTAATCAAGCCAGCTTTAGGGCTTCCCCGTTTATACATCCTGGGTTCGCACTAGTTTTCATAAAAGGAGATCAGAAGTCAGGCATAAAAAAGAAACGTAGGATGCCTTTCCTAACATTTAACATTCTCTTTGTGACAAACTCTTTCATATATACTTTTCATTTAATCTTCACAACAGCCCTGCAAAATAAGTACAATGATCTCCACTTTTACGTGGAAATAACTAAAGCTTATGAAAGTTAAGGTCACAGATCTAGATGATAAGTAATAGAGCTGAAACTCGACCCCAGTCCTGAATGACCAAAGTCCTTATTTACTCTACTCCCCCTGAGTTTGGAGCCATGGGACCAGTTATCTTTTTTAGCATTTCTGCTCCCTGTCCTCACTCCAGTCCAAGCCTACTACCTTCAGTAGTTTTGTCATTGGCCACCAAAAAACTGACTGGGATTCTGGAGTTTTTGCTGCAAATCCATTATCCCTGAAGGAAACTCAGGGATACTGTATGTCCTAGTGGCTGTGCCTAAAAGTATCATCTGAGCACAAAGCACAGCCCAGTGTGAAGATGCTGCTGATTCATCCTGCCTGCTGTCTGCCTGGCCTTGGATTTCTGCATAGTACATTTCCTCTCTAGTGAATGGGCTTGGACCTGTTCCTTCTCAACTTTGGCTTCAGGTCACTTTTGCAGTCCAGCAAGGTCACTTTGAATTTAGAGTCTATTTTTTAAGGTCGGACACTGTCTCATGGCCATGTCATCCACCAAGGTAATAAACACATCCCCCACTTTGTTATCTAACAATTGTCAACAAAACTATGTTGCCCAGTTAGCACTTACATGAGCTTCTTCACTCCTTAGGGGCCCCTGCCCCTGACTAGTAGACTAGAACAGAGTTCTAATCCATTCATTCTTTTCTTATCTTCAGATGGGAGTATAGTTAAATGGACCCAGAATTGAATGTACATTGTTTATGAAGACATCCTGTCAATGCAACTGCAATGCATTCATTCTTCAATCACTCTAGTTAGGATGGAACGGAAGAAACTATTGTGTAGGAGGTGATTTATAAGAATAGCATTGCATGACTTTACACGCAATTCTCAAGTACTTTGAAAGAGTTAATGAGCAATCCATCCTCTGGCCATGGACCTCTCATAAGCCTACTCTTTCCTCTGCTCCAAAGACTTCCTTCCAAAGAAAATAGCTTAAGGAATGGTTTACTCACTTACAGGTTCTGGGTCAAATGCTTCTTTGGTCTTGAAGAGTTTAAGAACAACAAACATTTTTCCCTATATCAAGTAACTTTGGTCCTCAGCTGAACCCCTGCCTCCATCTGCAATTCCTCAGCTGCTGGACATTGTTGGATGTCCATTCCCTTTATGTTATTTGTTCTTGATGCTATCTTATGGTTTTTCTTTAACCAAATAAGACACTCTACCAGCACAAATAGCTTCCAAGAAAATTGTCCATAGCAAGCATTTGCGGGAAATTCTGACAGCCTCCAAACAAAGGGAAAGCTATTTTTCATGTTCTCCACACCTGAATCCATTTGTTGGAACCTATTAGCACATTCCACTGTCACTGTGGACAGGTTGCTAATAGAGCTGGGGCATGGGGGTGGTAGCAAATGCTGTTAAGTTGGAATTTTGTCTTGTTACCTTGGGAGTGAGTTATGTAAAGGTGCCTAATTATCTCCTAGGCATCTGGCAGACTGGCCAAGGCGGAAAATATGAGATGGCTGCCTCATCCTAATGCCTCTCAAATATCAGCAAGGCACAGGGGGCCAGCTTTTAAGGACCCCACACACTGAGTAGCAGGCCACTAATGACATTGCTTTTGACAACTAATTAAGCAGCAGCTCTCCAGCAACTGAGGCACGTGCTGCTTCCCTGCAAAGCTCTACAGAGCGATGGACCCGTTCTGCATGTCCAGGCTGAGCATCCACACCAGGTTTACTTCAGAAAACAATCTCAGCTATGTCATCAAATTAAACAGTCAATACTATTTTCAACCAAGTAAAACATTAAAATAAAGAGTTAGGATAAAGTACCAATGAACCCAGAAACACGCATACATGTGCACACAAGTGCACACACACACACACTTATACCAATTTTATTCCTAGATGCTCACTCCTGGATACCACACACATTCTTTCATGCACGCGAGGATATCCTAATCATAAATACCAGCAGCCAGATCTGATATATGTATAGCATGAAGTGGAAAACAGTTTTGGTGGTTATTTGGATAGAGACACACCCATGCACCCTTTCATTTCATGGCTCTTTTGTATTTACCAGTCAGGGACCATTTGCTTACAAGAAGAAAAACTCATTCAAACTAACTCAAGTATTCAATAAAAAGATGATCCCTTTTGCTAATTTCATTATCTTTTCTTTGATAATCTGTTTATTTAATCTATGTCTTGTTAGGCCAAGGTCTGTTTGGCATCGGTAGGTGTGCCAGCCATTCTCCACATGCCTCCACCCCACGTCTGTTCTCCACCCTTCATACTCTGTTCTCTGCTCCAGAAAACCCCTTGCTGGTTGCTTCCTGTTGGGCTTAGCTAATAGGAAACATTATCAGATCAGAGGGTGAAGAGAGAGAGAGGCCAGGGTATTTCCTCCTTGCAGCCTCGGCCCCACACTGGCTGTGCACCTCCAGCTCCCACTGGGCTCCAGGAACACCATCCACCCTTTGCCCCAGGCCTTGGGATGACAGCAACTTCTTGCTGTTGTCTCTGATGCCTCCACATCCCTAGCTGGCTACTTTAACCCTGTCTGTTCACTGCCCATACCAGCCTACAGTCCCTCTTGGAAATCATGTCATTTGAATCACCTGAGCTAAATTCTGTTGACTGCCTAATGTAGTAGAACCTCCAAACGTCCTACCTTGGATCTGACCAGTCTTTCTTCAACTATAATTGCTTTCTAGTTCTGTGTATGCAAATTCAGGCTAACACACATCCTCTCTGCACACTTATTTCCTCTCCTCCTAACTTGATCATAGTTAACTTTCTAGTAGCTAATCATTAGCAGTAATCACCATCCATTCTATCATTCATGTGGAAAATAGTAGCATTTGTGTTTTATGAATAACATAGATACTTAATGACCTTGTTCCCTTTGTTACCACAGTCAAGGTTGCATCTGGGGTCTTGCAGTATCCTCTAGACTCCAAGGTCAGTCTCAGAGTACTTTTTGCTCATGACTATATCCCCCATAACCAAGCACAGTGCCTGGCACATGGTAGCATTTAATATATAAGTGTCAAGTTCTCAAAGAGGGAGGAGGAAGAGGCGGAGGAAGGATGTGGGAGGAGGAGGAGAAGGGAGAGAATGAGGAGACTTTGTGCCCTTGGGCTTCAACTGCTCTAGAAAAACTTACAATAGCAATAACAATACTGTGGTAAAATCTACTATTTATTGAGCACCTATTGTATTCTAAAACTGTAATTTACTATGTTGTCTCATTAATCCTTATGAAAACCCTATGAGCTAAGTGCTATTATTATCTCCATTCAAGTGATAATGAAACTTAAGCTCCAAGAGGTTAGGCCTTGTTCTAGGTCACCAAGCTAGTACGTGGCAGAACCAACCTAGGTCTGACAGTCTACAAGGTCTACACTCCTGACCAAATCCAGTTGTGCCATGTGCATGGCTCTAGGATTCCCTCTGGAACCTACAGGATGCCTCTGCTCCAGCTGCCAACTGCTGGGAATTCACATATCTGAAGGTGTCCTTCATGTCTTCCGCTGAGTCTCCTGCTCTTCCAGTTAGACATCTCCAGGTTCCCAGTTATTCTTCACATGGCGTGGTTCACACACCTCTCACCTTTTTCTAAAGTAGATTTGCCCCAGATCTATATAGTTGTTGTGCCAGGTCACCATATGATACAAGAGGGACATGTGTGTGTGTGTGTGTAGGTATGTGTGTATATGTGTGTCTGTGTATTTGGGTAGACATGTGTGTATGTATGTGTGTGTATGCATGTCTGTGTATACGTGTGTGTGTGTGTTCGTGTGTGTATGTATATGTGTCTGTATATGTGTGTGTGTGGAAGGGAAGAAAGATGTTGAAGGAAAGGTGAGCAGGACCTGTTCTCTGTAAGCTGTCTTAAAGCAAGGCTTTCCTTGTTGAGGACAGCTTAGCAAGCCTGTGATCCTAGCATCCACTCATCCTTGGAAACCAATAATATTTTCTAGATAACTGAAAACGAGCACAGTTCCAAGCCTGCGAAACTTCATATGTGATGAGGTGAAATCTGTTTTCTCCGCTTGTCTGGAGGCCAAAGACATTTTCTATACCTTGATATGAAGGGTTTTGCTGGAAGGAAAGTAAGAGTTCTCTTCTCTCCCAGAAAGTAGCCCTCTGGAGATGGGACTGCTTATGTTTGAGAAGTTCTTCCTACCTGACTTATTAGAATAGACCAGGAGTTCTTAAATTTTTTTGAGCCATGGACCCCTTGGAAGTCTGATGAAAATTATGAACCCCTTATGAGAATTTGTGTTTTTAAATTAATAACCTAATTATTAATACTTAGGAATTCAAAAGAAATCAATTATACCAAAACATAGTAATGAATATTTTTAAATTGTGATATAATAACAATGGATTTCCTTATTGGGCTTTAAATATCAATATCTATGTCTAATAACTATCATAATTTGGAATTAGTGGTAAATATATGTAATATTTTAAAATATCTCTGCAACAACTCTCATATGATATGAAAATATCTGATTGCTATTGGTGACAAAGGCACAGGTACTATTGGTTTGTCACCTATATGCATAACTAAAAGAAATGCTAACGTTCAGTTAGAGGTTGGCAAAAAATACAATATAATTATTTCCCAGCAAAATTCTCAGACCCTCCTGAATTCCATGGACCCCAAGATTAGAACCCCCAGAATAGGTGATGGAAACATTAGAATCCTAATTGGGAGAGACTGTAAAAGATACCAGCTCACTTTACAGACCAGCAAATGTTGCTTTTGAAGGTTTGCAATCTTTGAGTTTGTGATGTACCTTACAGGTTCTAGTATTTAGTATTTTGTCTTTTCCTTATTGAGAAGTCATTGGGGAAAGTAAGAGTGAAAATTTTGGACAAGTATCTACTTGGCACATGTTTTGAATTTCATCATTTATAAACTGAGTGTGGAAGAAAGGGGAAAAATGGGTCCAGTCTACGGTGGATCTCACCTCCTGGATCCATGGCTAGAGTGTGCATTTTATTCCCTCAGCCCATACACACAAGTCCAAAAAAACTCTTGACTTCCCTTGAAAGGACATCCCTACGCATTCAAAGAGGTACTTTTTTCACTTTCAACTATTAATGAGATTATCGAGTTTGGGAAACTTCATTTAAACTTCAATGGATTCTTTAAAAGAAAGTAACACACTCCTCAATGGAACATTTTCACTGACATCTTGACTTATAAAGTCCCTACCTCCCTGCGACAGACATCCGGCAGATTTTACTGGGTATCACCTCCTCAGCTTTACTCTGACCTCCTGTTCTATGCCCAAGTAGGTCATTTAAGCCCCAAAAGGAGCAGAAAATCAAATTCTACCTTTACCCTGTCTTCCCAGACAATAGAAGAGCTGAAAATCTTTTATATCATTTCAGATCTGGAAATTACCATAGAGATGATCTATCAGGGGCATTAATGGTCATTTCGGCAGGATAATTCTTTTTTTTTTTTTTTTTATTGTTGTTTTTTTTCCTTGACATTGTTTTTTTATTTATTTATTTTATTTATTTATTTATTTATTTTGAAAGAAAATTGGATTAGCTGTATTAATTTTGTACAAAACAAATTTCAAAGCAAGGAAAATTATTAGTGATAAAGAGATGCATTACATAGTAATAAAGGATTCCATTCTA